>MNPL01012264.1:0-31291 GCA_002081605.1 Tropilaelaps mercedesae
ATATATATATATATATATATATATATATATATATATGTAATGGACGTCGTTGTATGCGTTTTTCCCGGAAACGATTGACTGTGCGATACATACTATACGAAATTTTCATGCATTTTGATGACGCATCTATTGCTAAAATCAGTTTTTTTTTGTTTCCCCGGGGTATTAAGATACAGCCAATAGCTTTGATACGTTTTATGAAAAAGAGGTTTGAAACCAAACTAGTTCAGCCTGCAGGCTGTTTAAAATATAATAATTAGTTTCGTTATTTTATCACACATTCACTAACAGAAGTAACTAACTGCAAATAACTTTGAGGCACTATGACCAGTAGAGCTCCGGACGGTTTTGCTGTGTCACACCAAGACGCTTCATGCTGTTTTTCCCTAAACTTGCTAAAGAATTTTGATGATTTCATTTTATGAATTAAGCAACCGAAGGTTCCTTAACTGAACTTGTTAAGGACGACCTTTTGAGACTTGACCTACTAGCAGAATCTCGTTGTGTCTCCTGTTTTGCATTCATTAGAATTTGTATTGGGAATACCTGTGGTGAAGGACAGTCCACAGAATACGCTGTTTTTAGAAAAGTGTCGTCAAAGTAGCAATAATTCTCTTTTATGATTTATTTTTAAAAAGTCAATAATCTTTTTCTACACGTTCGTTAAGACACAATATGTTCATTCAATTTATACGCAGGAATTTCATAAATAAAGTCTGATTATATTGATCGCATATACTTTTTCTCATTTTGCCGATTCCTATTTTTCTGTGCCAACTTTGTTCATAGTTTTTAGCTATATCTATCGGTCGCAATGTGTGTAGTTCGGCCATTGCGTGAGCTCTATTGGGAGGGTTTATCCTGTGCAATCTGTGGTCTTCTCATGTCAAATCAAGCGGCCTTTTTGTCGTAATAGGTTGCCCGTATGTATGTACATCCTTCTTAGCGATAAATTTGGTCTTATAGCAATTCTAGCATGAACACAGAGCGAGGTGTGTTTTTACGCCTGGCGAAACGATCTGGAAGATCTCTAGTTAGGCCACAAAAATAGCATTACCTATTGCATGTGGAGGCGAATGCAGCAGACCACAATAGAAAAGAGAGTTTTACACACCAAGAGACAACGAAAACGTTCAGCAATAAATTGACGTCTCGCTGGTGGGGTGGCTGAAGGATTGCATCAGAGATGTTAGGTTACCGAGATACAAAAAAGCATTCTGACATAGCCTTACTACAGCCTTTGTTTTTAGCGTGCTCTGACGTAATCTTTTTATTTATACTTTTCTTATGTATTCAGTCACATAGCAATATTTTAATACCAGCATATTATTTTCCTTTTATGTGAAACTTTTTCTGTCACTTTTCACTTGGTTCTCAGGTTAGTTAAAAATCGTTGTGATATATTGTAGTTACAACCTGCAACGGTATAATCGACGACAGTATACTGTTGCAACAGGCGCGATATGGACCAGTTTGTACCACTGTATCTGTGCTCGATAACAACACAGCACTCCATCAGACTGGCTTAATAACACAATTGAAAATAACAACTTTTTCCTCTTAATAATAATAACTTTTCCTCGGACATAAGTTTCCGTAGTTTTGGCTGCTTCCATGCACTGAAGGGATCAATTAATGATGCACATTATCAAAAATTGGTTCTTTAAAAAAGTTACCGATCACCAGTTTATAATACATAGAGCAAATACAGCTAAAAGCTGGTTGTAAAGATCAGCTCTACAATATACTAAAATAGCATTGTTCTAATTCACTTATTTTAAAGGGTCATGGTTTTTCGAATCCTGGCAAGTTTTAACGGATTACTCTAGTATAATATGCAAAATATAGTTTATTGTTTAATATGTTAACTTCGACGTAAGTACACAAGTCAATGCGCTCTATCAAAAAGGATCCATTATAAAACGAGGCGGGCGTAATGGGAAATGGTAAGAGCTAAAACGACAATTTAATATAAGCGCACAACTGACAAACGTCTTAGTCTGACAGTCGAGTACACAAAAAAATCGATCCACCGGTTGTGATTTATCGTATGAATTCGAGTTCCCATGTGAGCACGTGCCTTACCTTCATACAGCCAAGTGACTGCACTTCATATTTAAATTGCCATAAGAATTTTGTATACCCATAGTGGCTTTCACTGAGAAAAAAATTAATATATAAGTTAGTAAAATGCCTTGGTGTTTCGTTATTATAGGTTGTACTTGTAGATTATTGTAAATTATTATATAGATGCCACTTGAAAAACCAATGTTACCTTCATTATTTTGGGATTTCGTTCTCATTGAGCTTTTTCGCCTTATAGTTTCTTTTTACTATTAACTTACCCCTCGCCCCTACAGCTCGTTTCTTGAGAGATGATTTTTTGTGAGTTGCATTTTCTCATCGTTCTTGGACCTTTCGTAGAATAAATGTGTACTTATGTGCAAACGACACTCAAAAAAGGCTTAATTGCTTAAAAAAAGGCTTAATTTCACCTGTGAACTGTCAATGTCACCGTTCTGGACCATTTACTCCTAAGACACAGATATGTCCGGTTTTCGCAATGTAATCTGCATGAAAATCATACCAATACAAATGTTAACTTTAACGTTATTTGAGGAAAACCCTAAATGACTGTAATAAGCTTATTTTCATACAGAGCCCTGGTTATTAACATTTCTACGATGATTAAGAGTGATTTTTTAAATGTATCATGAAAAGGAACACTAACGAACAGATTTTTCAGTATTAGAATTAATATTTCAACATATTAGAGTATGTTGTTACTCCTTTATATGTTTGCACTTTTTCGTTTTTAATTAAGTAGGATATTATCGTTTGTTATTTTTGCTTTTACAGATTCTCTGATGAGTGTAGAAGCGTTAGACTGTGTTGGGGCTAGCGTCGGTGGAACGTCCACTTATACCCATAGCGCCGGCACGGTAGGGATGTCTTTGACAACGGCGGTCACTACCAACTGTTCACTGAGTGTTCAGGAAGAAAAGGTTCAGGCTCTCGCGCGTGCCTTGATGTGCATAATGTATGCACTAATTACGGCTTTTGCGTTGGCCGGTAATGGCGTCGTCTGCTACGTGGTACTCGCATACCCACGGATGCGAACTGTCATCAAAGTCTTCATCGTAAATCTTGTTGTTGGCGACATTCTGATGGCGCTTTTCTGTATCCCGTTCACGTTTGTTACCAACTTTGTCACCCATCACTGGGTATTTGGATACCCTATGTGTGTCGCCGTTGGATACTGCGAAGCCATTTCGGTAAGAGCAACATAACACAAAGCTACTTACAAATTCCCATTTTGCACTCATTTTATCTACAAGCTCAGTTCACAACAACAAACACAAGTAACCAATCAAAAAATCATGATCGTCCGCAGGATTCAAATAGATTGTTTTGGGTTGAAAACACGTGCAAATCGTAGAGTGAATACTACTAAACACTCACAACAATTGTGATGCAAAAAGCAAAAATTGAAAAAGTTGTACAACACTTGAGCAGTTTGCAAAACTGTTCAGGTGTCGTAAATAAATTATGAAAGCGTTAATCCTGGACCTTATTCCTTCTCTCTACAGTCGGGCATGAGGCCTTTGACCGTTCGAGATTCGAAATAATCTATCCTTAGTGCACGATAATGTAATAATAGTGCATAGAAAGAAGTGGAATGCAGCAATATCTATGCCATCGACTTCTAAATTGTTCCAACTTCGCTAAATCAGACCGCTACTTCTCTTAATCGATTAAACCTTTTATAATAGAACTGAAGTCCTCATTTTGCTTTTCATGGGGACTCCTATAGGGCTTGTTCCTTCCCACATCCTACCATTAAATCTGGCAGAAATTAGAGGCAATAAATATCTTTAGCGACGTTTTCTTAAACAGAGCAAATTGGAAAATCGCTATATATTTATATGTAAAGGTGATCAAATTGAATGGGATCAGGGTTACATGGGACTAGAGGGTTTTGAAGTCACTTGTACATTACTGGGCTTCGCGTATTCTGTAATTGGTTTGTTTCGGTAATGCATCAGCACACATAAAATACACACTTCGATAACCATCTGGGTATGTTTTTGTGACTATTTGCTAAAATATTGGGTTGATACGAAAGTAAATTTTTTGGCAGTTTTTTTTAATATGGTTATCGGTGAAGGCTATATTCGTGCAAAGCCAATATATGGGTGAACTTATACAGCCACCATCTAATATAAATTTTTTAATGCCGTCTTTAACCGGAACCAATCGATTGAGCTATACTATCAGCACGAAACAACATTTTTTTTATTTTGAGGACGTTCTGAGTCCTATGTGTCAAGGTAACATGGCTGTCAGACAGAGTACGTGCGCCCGTTGGATACGAGAAGCAGAGAGCGAAGTTGTTTTTACGAGAGTTAAGCTAAAACTGACAAAAACGAAACACTCGCGCCAAAGAGGGGTCAGCGGGTCAGTTTTGTTGTTTTATTATTTTGACTGCTTTCGTTCAGTTCCTGTGCCTTGTCTTTTAGCGTGACATTTTGGCAAGATATAAATTTCCAGCATTCAATGAATCTCCAGCATTTTTTGAACTACGGAATTATCCAAAAATCCTATAGCCATCTTTGCCATTGAAGTTTTAATAATACGTCAACTACACACCACAGCTTTTGCATTTTGCAAAGCAATATGTCCATGTCGATAGTAACACTGTCTTGAATACAGTTCTTGGAATTATATTTTTACAATTTCGTCGCTCCGCTGAAGTCAAATTATACATCATTTTGTAACAACTGGATGACTTTCTCTCAAGTATAATACTTCCTCCTTTTCTGTATCTCACAAACATCCTCTTCTGTTTTGTGTATCATTCTAGAATAATCGATGTTTAGCGTTATACTTTAAAGCGCTTTCCTGGAAAGCTGTAATTGACATAGTCATCTCGAACTGCTTCTAGTACTCGAATGATATCTATTTTTGTCGTACTCTGAATTCTTGCAAATTTCATAATTTTAATAAGTTTATTGTATAGATATAAAGCTGACGAGTCAAGTTCACTAAGACATTTTAATAAAGGCTATTACAGCCATAGGCTATTTACTCGATGAAACAAAGAAAGGGCTCCGCAAAGAGAAAAACCTTAATGATCTTAATTTTCTCTTCAAGGAAACCAGCGAGCAACGTCCATAAAATTACTGCCCAAGCAGAACACTACCTGTAATATTCTGAATCTAGCGCGAAATGTTTTGTATAATTTATAAACTTTCTATTGCTCATATTTTCTACAAAAGTCAGCGAATTTGTAAAGCTAGAAGCTTTTTAAATCTCTCATTATACTTCAACTAATTTTTTTCATTAATGCGGTTTCATTAAAAATTAAAATATTTTTTCTGTAACTATCACAACAACACATTCATAATTGCTATAAATAATTTTTCCGTTGTTCTCAATATATGTTGATAAAAATGAAAAATTAAATGGTAATGTCACTTTAACAAAGATTTATTTTCGTCCAAATATATACTTTGAAAGAAAAATCAGTTTTTAAATTTACCAAGTGCATATATAGACTTAAATTAGGAGATAGTCAACTAATGCCGGAAATAAACACTCAAGACGTCAATCTACATTTACCTAGCGGGTTAACCAAAATTTCTTAATATTATCTTCGCTGATGCGATATCTTCCATGTATTTACTTCGATCTTATGTTCATCTTATCAGGTAATGGTGAACGCCTACGCGCTGATCGCGATATCTATGGATCGTTATATGGCCATCATGTACCCATTCGAATCGCAGCTAAGCGGCTTGCAGACCAGGTTGATCATAGGCATCGTGTGGGCAGTGGCCCTCGTTACACCGATGCTGTCAGCATTAAAGCTTAACCTTATAGCACATCCTGACTGTCCAGGTGTATGGCAGCATTGCTCGGAGGACTGGAGCGCGGCGCCTGAACTGGAAGGTTATTATTCATGTGGTCTGCTATTACTTCAGTATCTTCTACCGCTTCTGGTGCTTGTCGTCACATACGCCCGAATCGCCGTGACAGTTTGGGGAAAGGAGATCCTCGAAGAAAAACAACATCAACGCGACGGCGTATGGAACAATCGAAACGAATGGTCCGCGTGCTTCCTAACTAGGTCGTTGCTTCACGTAACTAGAACGATGCATCCAAAAAATGCGATATCCTTGACTTAAAATATCCTTTAGGTAAACTTGTTTGTTTTCGAGGCCACCAACAGAATGTCGTAATTAGATTTAGAGCGCACGGCACTACAGGTGGTTTGAAACTCGAGCAATGTAAACCTCGTAGGTGTAGGACCCTCTTATAAAATGTAGATTCTACGAAAAAAAATTTGGTTTGATAAAATGGTAAAAATGGCTGGTGAATCTAGTCGTTATAAATTTATATCTAACAATTACAATCATATGTTTACCTCGTCAGAAGCACGCGAATTTGTTCAGCGAAGGAGCCTACGGGTAAAATCGGGGATTTGGAACCATGTGGACACGCTTTTAATCTTGCAGGGATATACGCGAATCGAAGCGGTTTTTCTTACGAATTTGTTATTCAATATGGTGATTTCGGATATCTAATCACTTAAAAGTACGGTTAATACTGAACCATAAGAAGCTGCAAAATTACAACGAAGGACAAGGTAGAAATCCAAAATGCTACATCGAACTTTTTAATCAGGCAATATGTATGAGAGCTATCGACTAGATGTATTTGAACCAATCAAAGAAAACGATATGCAAACCGCGTAGATTACAAAGTACAAGTTTGAATACGAGATTTATAATCTTGATGTCTTCATATTTGTAGCAAGATATTGCATTTAATACTTATATATAATGCCATAATAAAGCAAAACGATTTGTCTATGGCATGATCGTCTGATTAGCACGCCGCCAAATGCTGCGATTAACCCAGGCCCCTTGTCCGTCTGCTTTTCCATTTTAGTCTAATTGAGCGAAAAACCTCCTTTCACATGCAAAAAACGCGTCTCTTCGACTAATTTGGAACCATTTTTCTGTCATTTGTAGAAGCCTAGTAAGCTCTAATTATTTAAAACAAGCTGCCCAAAATCTACCTAGTAATTGTTATATATAAACATACGTACAAACCTCATAACAGTCATACATCTTGACGTTGTAAGGACGAGGCTATATTTATGCTGAAGAATCTTTTCAATGACTCTGACTGAAACCAATAATTTTGAATATAGGAAGATTCCGACGCTAGGCTAGTGTTTTTCGTATTAAAATTTAATTGTAATCAAATGAGGAGTAATAAACAAACGTGATTCGCTTAGTGGCAAACGAACGTATGGTTTTTCATGTACCCATCGGAATAGCCTGCAGCAGATCTTGAGTGACCTCGACGAGGCAGAAAGAACGGCGAAGAGCGAGGGTCTGGTAGCCAAATCACTTAAGAATGAAAATGCTAATCTATAGAGTGCACGAGAAACGAAGATAAAAGGACATATTAAGATCCATGTTACAAGGTTTGTGAGGATTAAGGAGTATTAGACTAAGGCTTAAAGGCTCTCAAGATGCAAACGTCTGCGAGTAAACAAGCAGCCCAGCTGCGTATAAATAATATATAGAGCTTATAGAGTGTGAAAACTCAAAGCTAAGCTAAAGGGATTAGGTAGCACCTATACCCTAAAACACGCAGTTAAAAAACATACAGGAACACAAGAGCCTAAAACAGTTTCTGTCACTGTTGGAGAAATCCTAGGTCATGGAAAATTATAAAATGGCTATAAAATGAGGAGTCTAAGGAGGACGAAGTTTACAGGATGAATATCAGTAAGGTATTCACAGGACTACCGCCGTAACGAAGCAAGAATAAGCGAAGCAAGCGGGAAGAGACAGCAGGAAACAACAAGCGTTCGAACAAGGGTGCCCACGAACTCCTCGTTATTTGGAATACAAGAGAGGAAACGTATCCTGATAAGATCCGTGAAGCGTAGCGCTCATTACAGATCGCAAAGATAGAGTGGCAGTACAACGTCAAGATTGCGTCGTGCGGAACCCATAGGGACAAAACGGTCAAAATTAAATTAAGAGAGCAAAAAGGTGGAGGTGTCACTGACCTGACTTCAGCTTTCACAGCGTAAGGTCTGCAAAACGTCAAGCAGGCAGATGTGTTCCAGCCAAAGTGAAGGAATAAAAGCTTCTTAGAGCATATTGTTGGGCCTAAAGTGATAAAAGCGTTAAAATGATCACTGGAACAACCAATTAGTACCACTATGAGTCTATTGGACATACCACCGGCTGGTTAAAGGAAAGCTCGCTGACAGGTTCTGGAGACCGGTTTCACTATTCCATTTGGCCGGTGGAGCTGCTGGAGTTACACCTGGGTGTATACTTCCCGCTTCCAGAACAGTCTGCGGTCTGGCCACACTGCCAGAACCTGCTCAAGTGAGCGGATAGATGGCAAAAGATGCCACAAATGTGAAGATTTGGGACGTGAATACAGAGAGTGCTCCAACCCCCCAATGCTAGGAGCAAACAACTAAGCATAACAGAAAAGCCGTCGGAGTTCTCGAGAAAGCAGGGGGGGCCAAGTCAGCCCGGACGCCATCTCCGTAGAAAGACGGGCTCCCCCAGCAAAGGAAATGGGTACACTGGCTAGAGGGGCCGATAATGAAAGCGACACACTTCTCCAAATGAGGAAAGCCAGGCCTCGCAGGAATGTAATGCTACAAGGCATAAGATTTCTCCGAGTAAACTGCAACCGAGGAAAAAAGGCACATGAGCAGGCCGAAGCCACAGCAGCAAAACTGGAGCCCAGATTGTGCTGTTCAGTGAGCCAAATAGGGTAGGCCCCAGAAATAAGCAGATGATGGACAAAACAAATAGTGGTAAACACGAGCCCACAAAACGTCAGAAAAGAAAAGGCAAAGTCTGATGTACGGAGGAAATTCCACGCTTGAGAGGGAAATACAATGCCTGCAGGGGACAGATGGCAAGGAAACAGCAATGAATGATGCTGGGGCCACCCGTACAAATTGGTGAGAAAAAAGATGGGGATCAGTCAATCAAAATCAACTTTTTAGTTTCTAGAACTTGGGCAAACCATGCGTAACCCGCAAAGGCAACTACGGAATCAGCCACCGCGGCATAGAGCCTTCTTTTGGTCCTTGAGATATACCTTAGGTTTGGCATTATCTGAAGATGCTTTATAGCAGCAACAGCCAGATGAACTTTTCCGTTCAATGAATTATCCAGATAGTATCCCAGGTATCCGGCTTTAGATTCTATGAGAATTTCCTCATTGCCATTAAAGACCCTGAAGCTTCCAAACCTTCTTTCTACTTGTAGGAAGGATAGCGTAAAAAATTTTTTTATTTTTTGAAAAAATAAAAAAATTTTTATTTTAAAATGTTCTTGTGCTTCGAGACCATGAGACAGACACCAGACCTCGAGTAGTCGCCGATTGTTCACTTCAGTTTACGACGCAGCATCCAGCCCCTCGCCCCAATGATGGCCCGAGAGTTCCTCATCACCTGATGGCGCATCGGTTGTTCTCCCTGACGTCCCTCTTTCAAGAACCTTCCGGACTCCCTTGCCTGGGAGGCTCCAGTAGCTCTCGCTTGGCAGCCTTGGCCCGTTTAATCTTTTCTAGTGCATTCATGATGGCAGTAAGCCATTGCGTTCTGCCCTGCTACATTCGCGGCGAGGTAATCATAGGGGTCAACACCTCGATCATCAATGATAGCTGAGGCAGCCCCTCTATGCCAGTCCTTCTTGTCTCGCCTGGGGCAACAAAGAACCGTGTGTTTAACATCGTCTGTCTCTCCAGTCTCACACAAGATGCATTTATTAGTATCAGATTTCTCAGTATTCACCATATGGGTCTGGAACTGTCCATGCCTTATAAGGACCTGTGTTACCTCACAGGTCAGGGTTGCGAAATCATCTGCATAGGCGAGAGCTTCGACGCCCTATGACAACCCCTCGAGTCCCAATACACCGTCGTAGGCCGGGTTTGACCGTTATAAATAGCATCTGTCCAGGATCGAGCTCTACAAAGCCCGAGTGTTATCTCGTACGTCTGCCCAGTCATGGGCAGCGAGCTTTCCTTGAGATACGACAATATCATCCTCCCAGATACGGGGATATCCCCTTCCTGCGTAATGCCTCCATTAGAAGCCACGAGAATGATGGAGTTAAAAGCGTTCTCCACATCTAAAAGAATGAATAAAAGATAGGGCTTTAAAAACGAGGTCAGAGTGGAGCTGCCTTTACGGAAGCCATGTTAGGATTCCGATAAAGCGTTCTTCGCTTTGTGTCGTTTAGCGACCAGAAGGTTGTCGAAGACTTCGCCCATTGCTTTAAGCAGACACATGGGGCTCTCAGAGACTATCTTTGTCACCCCCGGTTTCGGGATTAGCACCAGCGAGTGACGTTTTTATGTTGCTGGAATTGTTATATTCCAGCTTCGTCAGGTCAACAAAAAACGGCAGGCCCCACACGTCTAAGTTGACGGTATCGACGAACTCTTTTTGGATCTGGTTCTTAGTTCGCAAGATAAGGTCGTCATGAGGGAACTCCGTTGACGGAGTTCCCTCATGACGCTCTTGTACCGAACTAGCGGTACCTCCAGGTGCCGTAAATCCTCGTTGAAACCTTCCACACCGTATTTTCGCCGCAGCTGGATCCGCTTTCTCGTAACTGCTCTCTGTAGCTTCACTCAGGGGGTTCAATATTCAAATATCGTGTGTTCTGTCGTCTATTTCATCTTGCTTCAGTATCTACATTGTCCTGACATTAATTTATCTACTTTACTTAAATATCTACCGAAATCTCCGTATCCGGTAATTATTCGGATAAAGTCCAACGAGATGCCACCGCCTTTCTGTGTATCCAGACTAGAACTCTTTGAGTGGTTGCTTTGCGTCCTTAAGTAATGACCACGCGTTGAACTCTCCTATAGTAACTAGTCCTTCCATGTGCACTATTTCCTATGTTCGACTATCTCGGCACTGGGTGAAAAATAGCGAGAGTACAGGAAGGATATACCTTAGAGTGGCCCGATGCATCGCCTCTTACAATCATGTTGTGGTCTTCAACTTTAATACTGTATCGCCTGAGCAATACGCCACCAACTGCTCATTTTTGACGACTGCCCTATTTGACCCATTAGACAGCATGATCTGGGCCCAGAGTTCAGCTGCCGTGGCTTTCATCCGGCCATGTGTCTCATTTTTCCTATTGCAACTTCTTGTAGAAATTTAATTTTACTATGCATGATTCTGTTTCTGACGAGCTCGAAACATGGCCTTGTTTGACCCGGTTTTTTTCATTTGGGGGGGTTTGTTGCTGTTTTATTGTTCATCTGGCAGAAGGAGTTATGAAGCCTTCATCAGACCCTCCCGCTAACGTATCCCTTTCTTCCGCTGAGGAGCCTATCATTCTACGGAGTTTGCGTTCAGGCTGACCCTGGTTCCTCCTGCTTGCACGAGGCCCTCGATGGGTTTCCTGTCAAGCTTAGCTGTGTATTCCTTTTGCGTTTTTTCTCCTCGCGTAGAGTTTGCCTAGAGCTTGGTACTCCAGTAAGTAGCCATATACTGCTTATTCTCCCTGCAGTTAAGTATGAACAGTGCTGGCACACCCTCCGTATTCGTGTCCCAGTTGTCCACACCTGTGACGTTTTTTGCCATCCACCCGCTCACTTGAGCAGGTTCTGGCTGTGTGGGCAGACCGCTGGCAATTCTGGCACCACATAATATACACCCAGACATAAACCGGATAGCTCGACCAGCCAAGTGGAATAGTCAAACCGGGATCTAGAACCGGTCAGGGACATCTACCTTCTTGACATTTTGCAAACCCTTGCGCTCTGAAAATCGCAACCAGGTGGGTCACGCCTCCGCTTTTTCAACTCTAATTGCTGTCTCTACTGTCATTTTTACGAACCTACGATATCTGCCGATTTGGAAGAATCAAAGAAATCGCCGCTCGTCATTGCTCAGTGTTATCTCCCCTGCTTCTACTTGCTTACAGATGTCTATCGTTGTAGTCGGATGGACCATATCCACGACCACTTCGGGAACTTTTTTTTGTCAAAGTTGATCATTAGCCAACATTTAACGTCCACGGTAGCAGTTCTTGCATTACTTTGTAAGACGGACCCCATATAAATATAAATGTGCAACGGCGTGGATCGAACCCGTGCACCTACGTGTCTCCTCCAGTCGCAAGGCGCATACGAATGCACCGAATCACCGAGCTCGACACCACTTCGGGAACTGATACTATGCAACGCTACTTCGGCGATGACAGGAGCGAGACTGTCAATAAATTGGCTGAGAAACCATACACATGACATGCCTTCGGGGACAAAACACGACGTCTTCAAAAACGCGCCGCCATGTGGAACTATTAGAAGCTACTCATGCAAGGGGTTGCGAGAAAGACGAGGAAGGTTCTAGAGTAAATGGCAAAACTTGATTCGAAGTTTCACTACGATACTCACTCTACGCCGCAATCTCATAGCGCCACTATTAGAACGAGAAACACCAACAGTGGCGGCTGACAATCAACAGGCTTAAGCACGCGATTGGCGGGTGGGAAGCGGAGAACAAAGGCGAGGGAAGCTTACCTAACAACAGCGGAATATTTTTAATTGCAATGCATTGTCCATATGTCCGTATGTAACTTATACCCATTAACAGAAGGTTGAGGAGGTTTTGTAGTAAGACACCTAAAAATTAAAGCAACGTTAAGCAAGTCGATTTGATAATTTGATTAATATGTCAGTCAATAATTAAGATCCGATGTCAATGCAGTTCTAAAATTCATTCCAGAACTCACACACTAGTAGGAACTTCGCTCAAAGTACATGCATTGTATTGTTGGTGCTAATACAATGTGCTACACTTCTGTATCGAGATAATAATCCGCGCATCAGCGAGATACTACGTCAGCCTTATTTGGAATCAGGTCTGCATTATTTGACTTACTTAGGCATGCATACGATTTTAGGTTGCCAGCGTAAGGCTTGTACCGCAGATTTGAAAAAACCGTACTTTTTTTATCAGTCATGATTCTGTTAAATAAAAAAGGGCTCAGAGAAGATCCCTGAGATAGATATGAGGAACAAACTCCTCTACAACTAAAGGTAGCATTAACTTTATCACGAAAACTGCGAATGCTCTTATAGCTTCGAGTCCACCTGTTTAAGTGAAAGTTAATCCTATTCCGTCAACAGTTATTTATACAATTACTTCGTCTGTCATACAGTCCCCTGTATTAGTTTGAACATGACGGACGTGACTTTTATGCTCCTGTGAAGTCTAGGATTCGCACTTGTTTCAAGGAGACATTCGGCTGATGATGGTGGCGAATTGGATTCTCCGTAATATTGTGCATAGCATTATACCATGGAGTGCTTGTTATATTTGGATTAACTTATATATTTTGAGAGAGTCAGTTTTTACGGGTATCCGTTAGGTGTGAGTAATATCACAGCTACGCACGGGCTTTTAGTGTGCGCGTGAGATTCCTAGCACGAGCGACTCTCCAGCGGACCTTCTCGTGCGCCTGCTGTACTGCCGTCGTGTTGTGTTTTAGTATCCAGCTGACTCGCAGCCGTGCACCTTTTAGCTACGTGTCAACAGTGGGCTCTTATGAAGCTGCCTAATCTCTAAAGTGATTCTTCGAAAAAATCACGAGGATCGAACAAGACCGGCCTAGATGGCAACGCCATATTTAAACTTAGTGGTGTAACGAGGAAGAGGACGACAAGACAGCGAAACGTTGGCTGCGCTAACAAGTATACAGGAATCTTACAAATAAAGCTGGTAAGAACGTGGCTTAGGTTACAGCCTCTGGACACGATAAACGACGGTAGTACGCAGAAGCACAGTAAAGAAGATCGCAAAGGTGAAATTGCAATTGAAGCGATTCGCACTTTGAAGACACTGAGATGTGTAAATTGTATAAGGCCATACAAATATAATTCGTCTCCGTGTTCTCAAGGAATCTACGAGATTTAAAGACGAAAAATATGGATGACACCCGGACCTCTGCAGCAAATCGGGTCCAATCATCTAATTGCGACCTATACCAAGGTAAGAGACACTTTACCGTTACTTCTGCTATCTGGCGCGCTGAGACGCAAAACAAGTCCCCGGCAACTTAAAGTGGAAAATAAGGGTCAGTAGTGAGAATGGTCATAGCCGACACCTAAACTGATCAAAACGTACGTGTGCATCTTCCTGGTTCAAATGTAATCCTTTCGGGACTTGTTGCAGGAAAGAAGCAGAAAAAGTAAAAATATTAACTGTGTCGTGGACTCCTAGGACAAAGTCATCTTCAAAATCTATTAATCAAAGTGTCATTCTGATCATCAGTTCAGATCAAAGTTCAGTCTCATATTCAATTACAAATCGAGTGATTGCCATTTCCCGGAGTTAATACGGCCTGCGATAATATGTGTGACGAGCACTATCAGTGTGCTCTTCTTCTGACGTCTGCCTTACCAGTTGTCTCGGTTCAATAGTTTCGTCGCGGCACTCCACACAGTAGCAATGCGAAAGATTCTCCTCGAATTCAACGACTTGCCATCTGACTGCTCTAGATACGTGGTCCACGCGACATAAGGTGAGCTCGACGTAAGCTTGCTGGTTATGCCTGAGATAGGTCCAGTCTGGAGACGCGATTCAGGATTATTAGGTCAATTAAGCCATCCATTTCAGTGTGGACCTACTCGTCACGTCTGTGTGTGCGAGATTGTCCTAAATTTTTGAACCAGGCTTAAAGCCTTCTGAGACGAAAACTGGCCGCGCCAGAATCCTTTCGAGGCGAATCCGTTGCTGTGGCCTGCCCTGTCTGTATACTTGCCAAAGCCTTCATACGAAACTCTGTATTTTCATTGTTATTTTGTAGAAAAAGCGTTCTATTCCTCAGGGAACTTTCATTCGGCTCGCTAAGTAGCACAATGTCAGTAGCCCTCCGTGCAGCTCTCTCCAACGACAATGAGGTATACCCGGCAAGGAAAAAGAGCATAATGTGGAAATCTTGATGATGATGGGAGTGCCCCCAATCGTCCTTAATTTTTTGCTCGCCATTGGGACCCAGAATTAGAAGAAGGTAGCGTAAACTCAAATAGCATTGGTGCTTTATTAACCCTAAGTACTAAAAGATATAATTTGGAGCAAATGTATGTTCGAAAATTATATAAAGGTATGATGTAAACATTGGTAACATTTTCTTGCTTTTCTGGTCCATTCGTTCTTACGTAGTGTGTTCGAGCAATTAAGGTAATTTTCCTTAGCACATTCAAAGGATGAGCTGCTTTGTTTTAGTCTATTACCATGCTAAATCAATCCCAAAAATAGTCGCGATGGTCGATTTACAAAGTATTTGCATTCGCATCCTTTTTCTTTGTGCAAGTGTAACAAAAAGCTAGGGCGTCACAACAATTTATAAACGAACAGATAATATGCTCTATAGGAAGATTCGTTCCAAATAGCACTATACTGAATGTTGCTTAAATTGAATTCCGGCTTAAATGTTGGCTTTTATCACAATGCAACTCGAGCTAGACTGTGCGAACGATGCTTGTTTATAGCTAGGGAGCGTATTTAAATACTTTTAGGGATGCCCATCAGCCAACATTTAACGCTTACGGTACCACTTTTTGCATTACCTCTTGAGATGGATCCCGTAAATGTAAACGTGCAACGACGGGGATCGAACCCGTGTTCCTACATGGCTGTTCCGATCGCAAGCCACCGAGCTCGACGGAGCATATCTCAAGAGCGGTGGACTGCCGCTTACTTTATATTGCAAAAATATTTTTGCAAATTAAGTTGATTGAAAAATGGTTATCCAATAAAAGAAATCGAGTATACATATATTGTTAGACATATATTGTTGTATATGTCTATATTGTTATTGTTTAACTTATTTGTGAGACGCAGATACAAGCCGTTTAAGACTAATCTGGAAACCGCAAACGACTGCATTAACAGAGGAAAGAGAATGTTTTCTGTCGTCATAGCGCCTACAGTACTCCTACAAAGACCCACCTACGACTAGAAAAAGGACTATTTTATATTGTCCACAACACATGCGCGGGATTCATTATGAGCGACTCCAGTGAGGCCAAATTTCGAACGTGACTTCTCGTTCTCAATAATAAGGTAGGGCACAAGATAAATGACGAAAAATAGCATCACGTAACTTGAACTTCAATAGAGTTTATAATAGCTGATAGCGTAACAGTAAATGCCTTTTGAGCAGAACCATACCCCACATTTTCGTATAGGGATGATTGCAAATATTTAGTGGGCGTACAGCTCAGTTCGTCACAGCTTTTGTCATTGCTTACTTCTGTACTCCTTTTCTTTGAAGTATCGATGGTCTGTTAAAGTGAATCTTGCACCCTCCAAGATACTTGCCCATCATGTGAGATTCAACGGAGCGTGATAGCAAATTGAATCTCATTAACAAGTTTTTACAGTTTTGTTTGGCGGGGATACGCACATTGCCGCATTCGTAAGGTTAAATTTATTTTGGTCCAAGGAAGTCCTTGAAGTAACCAATCACGTCTTTTCTTCGAAATGCTTTGTCCTATTCGTTATTCACCAAAGATATTTTCCGTATAAACATTTAATTGGAGAAAAAGGTGATTGGATACGATTTAGCCACTGAATTATATGATTTACTTCATTCTTTTCATACTGATTAATTATTTAGAGCTTAGGAAATGTCCTGAGCACCCAGTAACTTTTATTTAACTACAGACAAAGCCTTCTAATCTTAATAAATTGATAGTTACTTTGACATCAAATTGTCGGACTCCACTGAAAGCATTGGTAAATGTGTTAATACTTGCGAGTTCACATAGCCGAAAATGTAGTGTTTTAAAACCGTTTTACTAATTTTGAAGAAGCTATTTTAATTGGAAGCTAGCTAAACTAAATATATGGAACCTTCAATTCAACGTTGTGGAGCTTCTGAACCAGATCAGCCATAATTTGGAAAATAAACGTAAAGTGTGTAAAACATTGCAACCATAAATTCTAGGATGACTGGACTTTTGTGTGCAATGTTTCAGTTGAATGTCCAAGACAAACAATTGAGTCGGTTGGGTTACGACTCGTGTGCATACCGCACTATTTCTTCACAATAATAATAATTTTAATAATAGGAATAATAATAATACAGGTATATTGATGAAACTACACTTTTTACACTGCTTAAGCTTCTGTAAAAATAATGATAGAGTAGTGTCACAATTGACAGAAACATTGACCTTCAATTATCTGTACAAAATTTCTACAACCCTGAACATAAATTATACATCTTGCCTATATTATACATGCATTCCACTAGTATCACACATAAGAGCTAACTGATAGACGTGAGTGTCTGCAGTTCGGAATGGAAGAGCGAGCCCTAAATGTTCTCAAAACGTAAAGTGTAAAAATAATTTAAATAAGATTAAAAACTTTAATCAACAGCCTTTGTCTCGAGCGGCGGCAACGTCCGACTTCGTAAGTTCTAAAAGACTCGTACGTACTATTTTCGATTGTGCAAACGACGTGGAGTACTAGAACATAGACTACTTATTACGACTGATATACTGAAACAGAGTACTTTTCTACGCTATTTGTTTAATAATACCATTATTACTTTTTTAGACGGAAACTTGTGGCTCATGTGAATGAGGCTTATGGCTTATAATAATACAATTGACTCGAACTATATATCATAAACATATAGTTCGGTGAAAGCCTCGCATTATTATTTCTCCAAGTAACAAGTTTATTAAGTGTATGTCAAATATAATAAAATGTAAGCCAGCCCTGACCATATTTCATATTTTGTATCTTTTATGTACTGCTATTTCTCCTCCCAATATATTTTGCGGTATATAATGCACAGTAGATGAAACAGTTCAAAACAATGGTGAATATAGTGAAAAAATGGCATCGTCTGAACGTTTGTGCGTTGAATTCGTGTAAATTACACGATTTTAGATGTATTATACAAAGGCACACCGATCGTACACCAATTCCCAAGCGAACTGAATTCGTAGACACTAAACTCTGGTGCGTGAATCAATATAATATATAGATTCTCCGTCTTCAAGAGCGCTTAGAGAATATGCCATATGAGTTACTTTTTTGTGTACTCCTGCGAAAAGCTCCGACTTTCACTTAATTAGCTAAATTTCGGGCTTCCTGCCCGACAAACATTTTAGTGTTGAGATCAACAGGAACTTCTTAGAACCAGGGAAGCAACAACGGGCTGTTCTTGGTGAACAGCCTTTGAAAGTCAGCTATTCCTCTTGCTTGGAGATAAGGTCAACTATATAGTTCGGCTTCCCTCAATACGATGCTTACGCGGGTAATGTCAAAATCTATTCATCTGTTTCAAATGTGGGAGATTGTATCTTTTTGCAGACAATTCTGCATGGTTTAGCAATATAAATCGAAAAGATCGACGCAAGTCTTTCGGTGCATAAATACCAATTATGCTTCTTGGCCTAACCCTGCGCACCTATACGAACTAATATATTGACAGCTACCAAAGACAGTGCAGATAAAAAAACTCGGGTGTAAGATTCTCGCCTACCCTGGACTCCTCGAGGAAAGTTGCGTATGTCGTAACGAACGGGGTTTGTCGACAACTTTGCTTATTTTGAGAATCCTGAAGACAGCAGCGGTTAGTTTAGGATGGGTGATAACGAAATATGCATCTCTTGATAGGTTTTTATCAAGAGTAACTTCCAGCAAAGCAGCATTGCTCGATCTTGGAAGTTGTTGGTTCCTCATAGATAGGACGTATTATGGAATATAAAGCAAATTAACATGGCGGCATTGATAAGGGCAAATGAACTTTTACAACAGTTAGAGATTAGCCAAATTATTATTAAAGTTAAGCCCTGATTCAGAATGTGAAGACAATTTTCGAAGGTTGAGCCACTTACTAAAGGAATGCGTCATTGGCATGAAACAAGGTACTAGTATGGTTAATGGTTTGATATATATTATTATAAAGGAAGGGAGCAGACAGGTATAAAAAGTGACTATCAAGATTCTTTGCTTTCCGAAGAATGCCGGTCGGATGCGCAATCGCGGCGCTGGTATTGCCGGATTTCCGAAAACTGTGCTGACTTAAACTAATCATATCAAATTCGGCCAAGGAGTCACTTAGCTGATAATTTAAAATTCCCTCAACTATTTCACAAAGAAGGCAGGAAATTGTATTAGGTTTTCCATTAAAACACATTTGTTGTTTGCACTGTTATAAATGAGTATAAATCAATAGTTGTTGAGTTCTCGATAGTCTCAGAAGTTTCAATCATCAAGCGCCTTGACAAATGACGTAAGACGCTATATGGAGTTTGATTTGAGTGAAAGTAAAATATTTACCCTTAGATACAACGATTCCAGCTTGTTTCAGGTTATACAACCTAATGTGATCCTGTATGTAGTTTTTTTATTATGATATGTAAGAACAAGAAGCTATCATTAAAAGTTTTTGGGACTTCATGCTGGACGCTGACCAACAGTTACTGATATTAACAGTAGATAATGGGGCAAAATTGCGAGACAGAATTCAATTAAAGGAGAAAGCATGTGCACAGAAAAGGTATCGGTTAATTGCTCTCCAGTATAATATATTATACCCGTAATATATATATACATGTTATATATTATACATTTCTTGCCAGGTACCAAATATATTATTTTACCATTGCTATTCATTTATTAAACTTGCTATTTATCCTACGTCTTTTAACATTAGGTTCAGTAAGTACGAATTGACGAGAACCTGGAAAAAGTAAGTGTTTATTCAATTTCGTACCAGAAATTTAAAGTAAATTGCACGGTAGCCCATAGGATACACCTTTACTGCATTCTCTGTTAAAGCTTATTTCGCAAACAGATGCTTCCTATGCAATAACTATTTTATGTCTTGAAATTCTTGCTCACATGTAAAATGCCCAGTGAGTGTTATTTCATTGGTGCTTTCGAACATCACCCACCTAAAACGCTACAAAAGCTGCGTATAACAACAGAAACACAAGATGTGCATTTTCACTTAGTAAACACGGCGGTTTTCCCTATCTTTGATATTTATTCGAACATAACTATTGAGAAGCTTCTTGGTTGAGAAATAATGCCGCCACTTTAAAAAAAAAATTGTTTAATGAAGACTACAGGGTCCCTTGTTTGCTTGCTATAAAAATAAATTAGTTATTCCTTTGATTCCAAGTTATTTAATGTTTGTGCAGAGATGAAAGTGTAATTTAGTTGTGGCCATCTATGGGAAATAAATCAAATAAAAGGTAGTAAGTAAGCTTCTCTACTTGTGGTGGATCGTGTATGTGCTAACATGGTATCTACAGTCACATAGAAAAGAACAAAAAAATGGTATAGCATTTGTGTGTTCCATACTATAGTCTGTACGAGTCGATCAAAATTATTATGTTGAACCTGTTATCACAAAAATACTACAAGAGCGTCGATGCACTGAAATAGCTATGAGCAACAGCTCGACCTAAGCGTCTTATAGTGTATTATCAATTAATGTAGGATGTTAATAATAACATTTACCAGTCTACCAATAGCAATAATGTTTTACCAGTTTTTTATATCGTTACTATAAAACTAAATATGTGATGACTGAAAGCGTAGGGATGCGCGCAGTTACATATATTACAATTACTGAAATTTAATTCAAAACGCGTTTTAGAGATGTTAGAGACCAGTATAAAGTGTACTACTGTCTCTTTGAATGTGTGTGTTTATCGCTAACAGGATATTAACTTGCGTTGGGGCTCTAGTAATGACGCTGGTAGTACCTGTCGAACAAAGGTGATGGCGACTACGCGACAAAGCGCGAGGTTACTATTATGAACCTTGTAATTCTTCGTAGCGACGACGCTTCACTCCACCGCTTAATCAATATTCTCCTTAAGTCCCAGACCAGTATTAACATTTTGTATATTCGGTATATATATTCTGTATACATAGTTTGCGATGGGGAACTTATGCCAGCTTGGTTTCACTGCAGATGTTTGCCCAGGGAAGTTCTCTGTATTATGACCTGTGAATCCACAAGTAAGAAGCATGAAAGCCGTGTTTTCTCGTTTGGTCCACCTCGTTTTAATCTGTCCATCTTGTGAGTCCGAATCGGTGTAGGGTATTTGCAACGTTTCTGCGAGCGGTGAGCATCTAAGTGAGAAAAAAGGTCGTGATCTTCCTTCTGTCCGAATGTGTTTTGATAAATGGGATGAGTCTTTGACCTTAGCGTCCGGCTATAGGTATAAATTCGGTGAGATAAGCCTTAACCAATTAAATTACCCGGTGAAATTGTATATAACTCAATAATTGTAAAATTTTTTATCTCTCTACCCTGGCATTTTTTTGCATGACCGGTGGTACCAATTGCAAACTTTAATCATGCGTCTATTCCTGGCTGGCCATCAGGCGTTTGTATGTAGACTGAGATTTAGAACAATGAGGTTAGTTGATCAAGTCGAAATCTTGGACTGGAGTAGGTTACGGGGGAACCAAACAAAATATTTAGAGCATATCTGATGCCATCGTTGTAAACATATGGATAGTGTTAGTGTTCCGGGTGCATAAATGCAACAGAAAATTCTGCCTAAGTCAGTGTGAATCATCAGAGGCCTGTCAAAGCATACTGTTGAGCTGAAACGCTGGAAGAAAAAAGGCAAGGTCTGATGGGCGAAGGAAATTGCAGGCTTGAGGGGAAGTGTCTGCAGACGACGAATAACTTGACTTAGGGGAGGAGTTACGGCAGCTAAGATCTAAAAGCTCCTGAACTATACAAGAGGCCGGAGGAGATCTACGCAAAAAGATAAGAAGCAGCGAAGAAAGATACTGAACAGCGTTCATTGGCAACGTCGATTCCGACCCGTGGAGCTTCCCGTACAGGCTAGTGGGAAAAAAAAGAAAATCCGTAAATCGAAGTGCATCACAGTAACAGAGGATATCCAGGTAATAAAGGACTTGTTTACTCCAGGCAGAATTTTAATAGGAATGCGCATTGATCAGCATCCGAGAACCTTGAAGCCCCTGAGGTTATCAAAGAGGAGGTGCTGATAGCCGTTGAAGAATGATAGCGGGAAAGACACTTGGCCTAGGCGGGATACCGGCAGATGTAATCCCGCTTTTGTTTAAAGGTTGGCCAAATCTAGTAGCCTGATGTGTTATGGCTCTCCTAAGAGAAGGCAGCTCCAGTGCCTCTTGGAATTCAGTTAACCTGGTTTTTGTACCCAAGCCGAGTGGGTCTTACAGGTTCATCAGCCTACTTAACTCCTTTTCAACAGTCGAGAATAGACTTAGGGCCTTCGCATAGGAGCATTCTCTCCTATTTAACAACAAGCATGGATTTAGGAAGCATCGGTCTGTTTCATTTGTCGATCATCAAAAATTGAATTTGGAAGCAGGAAAACCATTAAGTCCAGGAAACTGGTCTCAACAGTTCTGCTGGATGTCAAAAATGCATTTAATTTAACAGGCTGGAGATACATATCGGAAACCTTACGGTGTAGGAATGCTCCGGCGTATTTGAATTTGATCAGGTATCTACGAGGGTCAGAGAGTCCAGGTTACAGCTGGTGTCCCACAAAGAACGTCGCACATGATGATGTGCTTAAAGTGTTCGACGGAAACAGAAACTTCATCCTCAGTTCAGGCCAAAAATGCGCTACAGTTCGAGACTAATGTGAGGTATGCTTTAGATGAAGTGCAAAACTGGGTGACCTCTAAGGGACTAGAGATGGCGTTGTACAAGAACGAGGCTATCATTCTTACAGGTAGAAAGAAAATTGGAAGCTTTAGTGTCTTTTATGGCAATGAGGAAATTCTCATAGAATCTAAAGCTGGATACCTGGGATACTACCTGAATATTTCCTTGAACAGACAAGCCCACCTGGCTGTTGCGCGTACAAAGCATCCAAAGCCGTCATGGGTATGGCTCAGATAATGCCAAACCTAAGGTTGTTTTTAAGGACCACAAGAACAGTCCAGTTTCCACGCAACATAGTCGTCACCTGTGGCAGTTAGCGCCAAACGTGGGAGACGGGATATTGTAGCCCCAATGTCTAGAACATGTTGCCCCGAAATGGCTTATTGGAATACAGCGCTTTCATCGCAAGCCATAATTTATACAAAACAAAGGTAAACATGGCATAATACAATCAAAGAACTCTATTTATGCGCTCAATTCCTATATGGCCAAAGGAATAATATATAGACACTTCAAGAATTTCTTAGAAGACGCCTATGAGAAACTTTGAGCTGATAAACTCTACGCGTAAGGATCAAGGCATGGAATGCATTTGATCACGTTACTTGACCGCTCGATTCTAAAATTTTCATACATACCAAAATAAGCCTTTAACGATTTGTAATTAAGTACCTGACAACCGCTTCAAGTATTGCTTACGGCCATAAAACGTTATGGCACCATTAAAACGATTGTTGACGATACAGAGCAAATGTTGCCTTGGGGGTTCTCTTGGCTCACGAAGGTACCAAAAGACGTATCCTTACAAAGCATATCAACTATAATAGACAGTAAATTCTTGAAGATGTCCCGTAATAGTTGAGTCAAAACGCAACCTCACATTCCACCAAAAAGAAGATAAATCATTAATTGCACTTTAGCAATAAATTAAATTGGGCCCTAAAATTCAAATTTTAATACAGGGCAAACCGACCAATTTCTAGCTTATTTTTTGCCAAGGAAGTGCACAAATATACAATATCACTACAGTAGACTTCTAGTTACAGTAAATTTAATTCAAGCTATTTGAAATTTTGTTGAAAATACCAAAGCAATGACTTTGAAGGATAATGGAATTAAAACAAAGTTATTGAAAGAAATACTTATTTTAGGTATCAGTTTATTCCTTTCAATATCGAAGAGTGATGCCTAAGCTTGCGGATCAAAGTATCGTGATAAATGCTATTAAACTTTTATAGGGAATTTTTCCGTCAGCTGTGGTCGTTAGGTGCGGACGTGTTTCACAGAGGCTCCTGCTGCCGTGATGTGTTCCCACTGCGCATTTTGCACTGTGTTCAGTGTCACTCGGATCATTTGTTCTATGCCGGCCCCACAGGGCTGCTGAGGTGCAGAAACTTTTACCAATCTTGACCAATCGAGGTGAACCTGCATTTGACTCCAAATGTAGCCTTGAATAACAGGTTGCAGTTGCTCACGATTGTTAGAATAAACAGCGTGTTCCCTTTTCACTCATATACTTCCGTCGATTAAGCTCAGCGGCCAGAACGCCACTTGATACAGAAATGGCAGAGGCCGTTCACCAGACTGCCAATGCCCGCCTCCTTAACCCCAAAGACAAACTGCTAGTTGTTGGATAGTACAGTAGAGCCATTAAGACCTGCACACAGGGAACTTTTGTCGAAAAGGACACCAGCGGTGATCTGGTCAGCCCCAAGGATGGACGCGAATAGCATCCTAAAGGAGGCCGAGATGTATATTAATACCTCCACGGTACGTCGCATTTTTCTGCAAACGGGATATCATGGGTGCATGGCGTTTGAGAAAGGCGTCTACGTGGCAGCAGTCAAAAAGATTGGCGCTAACTTGAAACCGACCCGTTTTGCTTCCGAACTGAATGTTCTCTCCATGCTTCTATTCTCCTTTGACTGTAAAGCCGGCAATGATGCAATCACTAAAAAAACAGCGTCAGAGGATCCTCCCCTCACTGTGGTACCTTTAACCGTGACTCCAAGGCAAATTGTGGAAAGTGACCGGTACGTCTACAAAGGAAAGCCTGCCAGGAAGATCGCAGCCATCGTCGCGTGCAAAGTTAAAATATTTGTGGGGTCAAAGCTCTGAAAATACAAAAGGAAAAAAGCCCGCCTTACGAGTAACAGAGACCCAGAAAACGCAGAAGGATCAAAAGACTCAGAATCCGCAGTGTCAAAATATATGGTCTCAGCAAACGTAAATTAATTTTGTGAAGCCGCTGCTCGATTGTTTTTACCTCCGAGACCAATAGCGGGCTCGTCGCGACACCCCCCATACGCATGGCAGTGCTTCGAGATTACAATAGTTGAGCCCCGAGCCTCATATTTTCGAAAAGTTTCTCAAGCAAGCGCTGGCCGCACTCCAGACACTCGATGTACCACAAAACAACAGGTGGAGCCCACAGGAGAACCGGAAACCGCCGCGGAACAGCGGTCGACGACGACCGAGTGCCTCGAATCAATAAAAGTAGTTCTCTGGAACAGCCACAGCTTATCCACACTGGCGCTGCTAGCCCCCTCCGTGCTCGTTGGGGCGGATTTTGTGGTCTCGATTGAAACTCGGGCGACTAAGGCCGTCGTGCTCCCCTATTTCTACGCTTTCCACTACAACACTCTAAGGACACCGGGCGCCCGACATCCAAGTGGTGGGGTGTTCATATTTTACAATCACCGTGTGGGCCCATCACCTGTTGCGTGTCAACTGGAGAATAACCTGAAGAATGAATTCTGGGTGTAGACCTCCTCGTTATTCCGAAGGGCAGGGGAGACGTAATGGAACTGTCCTCTTGGTGAGGCACAACCAAGAAAAATGTCTGCTACAAGCTACTGTTGTGTCTTCTAGCAAAAGGGTTTTCCCATTTCCTAGAGGCCACAGAAGTTAGTCCGAAAGAGCGGCATGGCTTCAGCGTGCTCGAAACTGCTGGACAACATCAAGCAGATTTTGGCTAAGTCTTCGCAACCATTGTTTGCAGTGTTTGTGTATTTCAAGGCGGCCTTTGACTCTGCCTCGTGAATAATTTTGTTGAAGACTTTGAAACGAGGGTTCTCTCAACATTTAGGCCTGTTGGTGACCACCTTACAAGAGAACGAAATCAGAATCGATGATGGAGTCGGGGAGCTTCTCCCTTTTTGCAAGCAACAGAAGTGACAGAAGGAAACAACCTCAGCCCCCTATTGTTCTCGGTTCTACTTAAGAACCTGCCGGCCTCGATCCGAGGCGAACGGGATCTCGTTACACGTGGAGCGGTTCAAGTCGATCGAACCGACCCGTTATGATGGGATTCGCTGAGCACGGATTTCATCACAAGCTACGCTTTCTAGGCGTCTCCCACGAGCCTTCCCCGCATATGTATATGCATGATGCAGTCATCTGCGAGAAATACTATACGACGAAGCGTGCCCATATCATCTCGTTAGCTTCCCCGGGCAATTTAGCTTAATTTAGCCGATAAAATAATAGCACTCAGCTCTTTTGCTCGATCATGATTGAAGCCCATGTGCTTTGTCAATTTTCCTGCGTCACCGGATACACGCATAGCAGTACAAATAAAGCTCAATGAGTTAGACAGATACGTCTTTTTCGCCAAAATTCAAACACATGCTTTTAATTTTAAAAGACTCTATAGTGCTATGAACGTTGCAAAGTGCCGATCAATGATAAGAGTGAAGATAAGCCTCGAAGGGCACTTGTATCGTAAAATTAAATTCATTAACATACATGAATTTCATAAGCCGTCGGTTTGCATCTATTCTTAAAAACTGATATTCTAGCGATTAATATACCATTAACCTTACGTGATACAAAAATTCCGAACGTTGTGAGAGGTAACAGCGAATAAAATTGGAAGATATGGAACCAGTAGTATGGAAATAATTAACAAAAATGTGTTGTTATTTACGAATTTAATCAACATGTCGATACGTATTCTACTTCTAGAAGAGGTACAGCGGAGCAGCCGGAGCTTATTATATTATTAAGTTATGCCTACGATGTACAAAACTATTCAAAAATAATTTTTTCGAATTGGCATTATGAAACACTTCCGCTGTGGTCTTAGTAGGTGAACAGTGTCCTTGCTGAGTTATCAGATACAAGCAATGCAGGTGGATTTAAGGCATTTGGTGAACGTGAAAATTTATGTATAACTAATAGTAGTTTAAGTATTGTACCTTATTAAATGCAAACGTTATCCATTTTAAGTAGCTGCTTTTGCTTATAGACAACATTAGCAATTTCTATATTCGGAGGCTATTCTTCTAATGAGGACTTCACTTAATTTCCACATTGGAAATGTTCATGAGTATTTGGATGTAAAGCGCTTCTCAGTAGGTGGTCATATATACCATTGGTTCTTGCAAAAGAACATGCTAAAAATGTCAGGTTTGAAAATGCCTTAATAATGTGAATAGTTTTTTATCCGCAAAAGCTTCAACCGCATCTCACAGCCCCTGTGGAAAGTGCAGGACCTTTTCTTTAACTCGACTTCCAATTGGACTTTGTAACTTTTTTCATTGTGTTCGTTTTTCCCAATTTGTCGGACGTTACAGATTCCTCGCTTGCTCAATCACTTCGCATTAAATTAATCCGTAACAACACAATAACATCGAACGCCTTCCTCAACGCTAAAACTGTTTTTTAAACTCGGACATCAAAAAAACTTCTTCGTATTTCCACGATCAGAAATAATAACTTTTCCCAAGAAAATAAGGTATACCCAACTTACAGAAGCAAGGTGTCTTTCTCACACCAAAAACAGAAGCAGCCGCTGAAAAAGTTTGTTACGCTGGAAAAGCGGGACAGACTTTTTAGCCTCTTACAAACGGTTCGCACTTGCAATATTGCGAAAAAAAAGGTTTTATGTCAAAGCGCAAACTGAAGAAATCTTTAAGCAATCAATTAGTGCTAGTCCCTTATTAATCCTGGTAGTGCTAATCTTATTACCAGACCAGGATATAAAGAAGACTAAAGCGGTCGAAGCAAAGAATCCGAGGAAGAATATAGGATGGCAGAAGATAAACAAACAAATCGAACATAGCTACGGAATTAGTAGAAAAAAGGTGTGACGTAAAAAGTTGTGTTCATGGGAGACACTCCTTGTCCTCGCCAGATTGACTCGCACTGATGTGTTAACAACCAAGCGGTTAGTCGATCAATCTTTCCGGAGAAAACAAAACATTATTTTTCTCACGGGGATAGTAGATTATAGCATATCCACTGAAAATGGATTATATGTCTACTCGATATGAGTAAAGTAAGTGATATAATAATCTGTAGCTAAATCGGTAGTCTGCTAACGATATAAATTTATCCCCGGATATTTTGTTAAAGATTACTTCCTTTGGCGAAAAGCTATCTTAATCGAACCTTTTGATAACCTAACACGGGCATTGTAGACCTAAAGAGTATTGGCTCACTGCGAGTCGAAAGAATATATATTTAAGAACTTGATCAACTTAAACACTTCTTTTTTGGGCCAGAGAAGGCGTAATGTACATTTTTTCTGTCATAAGTTTACTCCGCTTATGCTTGTCTATTACAAGGTGAATGCACTTTATTTAAAGGAAAGGAATTATTTACAATTCCAAAAGACGGAGTGGCAAGAAAATAGATCATCTACATGCTCAGTGAGCATGTAAATATTCCTTCAAGTAAATGCTTGCACCATTATTTATTTACACAACCACAAGTGAGACTGCTATATGTGATACCTCTGCGACGTAATAATAATATTTAGAATGAGTGCAGGCATATTAAGTGCAATACTCGTGATGGAGTTACGTGACAACAGTAAAAGATACTCGATTCGTGAATGTGAATGGACTGACCGTTTCGCAGAGGATTCGGACGTACTTTGACGAGCTTGTAAATCATATTATGTTTTTCTAGCCTATGGGGATTCTAAGGTTAGACGTATCATACAGCACTTCAACATTAGGTAGCCTAATGCTTTTGTTCACGTCTTGTATCTTTATAGAGACATGTGCCTAGAATATATTCTAGATACGTGTCAGAGTTTCAATATATTTTTTAAGGACGATCTCAATATTTAACAGCAGAAGATAAGCCCAGATATAATAATATTTAGTAAATAATTATTTTAAAAATAGAGCACAAAATATCTATTGGAGAGGCCATAGCTGACTAAAGAATGTTAGTGACATGCCGTCTAAAATGAAGGTTAACAGAAATTGGAGAGATTCTGGCCCAGGCGAGATTTCTCGCGGGGCTAATAAGATAAATAGTTTTCTCCTTCATTATTGCAGTTTCTTTCCAGATTCTAGTTGTACACATTTTGATAACGAAAATAATCATATTATGAATTTGAACATTACCGTAATATCTTGTCAACTGACACTGAAAAACCGAGCAATGCTTCACGCTATCGCAGGCCTGTGTAATTTCAGATCATCAGCAAATGACCTATACCTGCTCTTTATAGGGCAATATTATTAGAGCTACGAACGAAAATACAACCTAAGGAGGAACTTAAGCAAGATCTCAGGATGACATCCGGTGAACGTGCCCTATGTTGAGTTCTACTTAATAGTCATATAAAACAAATTTTTTTGTTATGGTCACTGAATTCGGCAGATTGGTAAAGAAAATATTTCTTTCTCTAATACTTTCCCTATTACTTTCCTGGCCTTGTTCAGTGACGTCTTTTAATTTTGTGCCCTGCTCGTGTTAAACTCCAATCTACGAAGCGGTATCCGTGTACTACCTTTGAAGATCGTCTTAAAGGTCTTATTTGACTTATTTATTGTGCAAAAAGATTCTCAAAATTATCACGAGTATTTGTTTTTAGTTTGGAAGTAAAATTTGACGCCTTTTACATGTTCCTAAATAATTCTGGACCACTATAGGTGGGAGTGCCTTTTTTCTCTACTCATTTTCAGCAGCCTTTAAAATGTTTTTGACTCCACAAATTTGATCAATGTGCCTTTTAATTCTAAAACATCTTTATACAATTATTATATTATTTTGTACCCCTATCGTCTCAACGTCCAAGTTCTGCTAAAAATTGTTGTATATCCGGAAAACAACTTTTGTTCTACATAGAGCTAAATGTTCTCTGTATCTTTAGAGGACCTCTTCTCTTATGCATAATAGAAGATGTATTTTTTTAATTCTGTTAAGAAGGATTTTACAAGGGGACTTGTTGATTTGCTTTGCAAAACATCGTATCGGCACTAGAAGGTTATTCAGTGCTTCATACATTCCTGAACCTGATTCTTTAAGCATTTCTTTAAATATTTCTTGGCTCATGAAACAGATCTCTCTATCACGCCGTTGTTTACAGATTGATACGGAGCAAATAATCTATGCCATAGCCTCGTAGGCATTCGTAAAACTGCTGCTCCATAAAGAAAATATTTTTTTACGGGATTTTGAGAGGTGTAACACTTCCAGTTTTCTAAGAAACCAAAGTTTGTGACGTAATTTACAGTGTCAACAATGTTATTTTTCTTTACACCGAAAAATCAAGTAAGAAAGACCGGTATGAGTTTTTTTATATGATCCGGGTGGACCAAGTGACTGCAAAATTTAAAGGAGCCGTGAAGCATCTGTTATCTCATTCAATAGTTGCCCCTGAAATGTTTTAGCTTATTGTTCATTATGAAAATGTGAATATTGTCCCGCAATATTCATATATTGAAAGTAATGGTATTCATATGTTGCTTCAACCGTGAAGGGTCTATTAATGATGCATATTTGATAGATAGAGACCTGTCGAGCTAGGTGGGTTCGTGCATTCGCGTACGCCTTGCGACCGGAAGAGGCACGTAAATTCACGGGTTTGATCTTCGGCATCGGACATTCACATTTTGGCGTCTGTTTTACGAAGTAATGCAAAAGCGGGCACGAAATTGGATCTCATTAATCTGGCACAGTACTTAATATTTTTTTCATTAAACGATCATAATAGCAAGTGCTCAAACGTGCTACTAATAATAGACCATACAAGTATCAGTTACTCAAAGTGTGGTGCACTACCGAGGCAGCTAATAGTACTAGTTAAGCTGGGATAAATAAAGTCGCAACACTTGCGTCACAGGAGTTGTTATGCACCACGTATGGTGCCCGTACTGAAACTCATTTATTATTAGTTCACTTATACTCAGTTATTTCTGCGTAGTTTTAGGATTTCTAATTAAGTACAGCACAAAACAATAGCATGTTGAAACATCGAGTGTTAGGACGTTGGTAGAAGTTTTACGTTCCACTTTTGAAAATTTTAAACCACGGCTAAAGATAAGAACACCCATAATAATACAAAAACTCTCCGCTTTTTAGAACATTTGTTTGTGCATTAACTCAGATAGGACGAACATTTTTCGTCACATATAGGTATGTAAGATATCAGCATCCTTCTTTATGGTAAATAACGTTTTTTGTTTAAATAGGGAAACTGTGTTTAATTTTTCTGGAAAAGCGATTGGAAACTGGAGTCTGTGTCAAAACTCATCCTTCTTATCGAAGAACTATATATATATATATATATATATATATATATA
>MNPL01012277.1:1046-15182 GCA_002081605.1 Tropilaelaps mercedesae
ATCGGCTCACGCCTTAGTAACAACACGCGGCGCTCCCCAGGACACAGATCGCCGTTCGATTCGTCTGGGCCGTCCTTCTCCGACAAACTCGCGTTGCTACGGCGGCTTCGCTTAGCTAAGTACACGGCTATCGGGGCAAAATCGATGTAGACATACGAAAAGCGCTGAAGCTTCCCTCGAGCTTCTTTGCCGTCTTTGTCCCCATCGCTCGCGCCCTAGTTCCGATTCGTCCCTATAGTCGTTGTGAGTTGAGCAGAGAAACCCGCCCGTCGCTTTCGAGTGCGATATTGCGTCCATCCGATTAGGGCCTGGCAAAGGCCGAATGAGCACCGGCCAACGCGAGCGGTCCTATTCTAAGAGCCTGTACCCAGGCCTCCAGACGGTCCACCGCTCAGGGTGCAGACATAGCCCAGATAGAAGGTGAAGACAACGAGCAATACCCCCTCCTCCTCCTCCTCCTCCTCCTCCTAGAGCGACCAACTGTGGTGGGTAGAGCCGCCGCCGCCGCAGGGAAAGACAGAGCACAAAAGGGGAGAGGCAACGTTGGAGCAAAACAATTCGAGCGGTAAATGACTTCGCCGTCCATTTTTCGCCACTGCACCTTATCCACCCCCTTATCCGCTGATACCCGAGAGAGTCGTGGTAATCATAGTCATTGTAGCCACCTGACGTCACCAGGCCGTACTGCAACCCCACAGGCCTCCCCCGTCTTCGCGGTTTGTGTTGTCTCATCGAAACGAGGAAGAGGGGTGGGCAAAAGGAGTCATCGCCGAAAGGCAAAACGGAACGATGACGCGTAGCCTTTGCGCACGTCCTGATCCAGCTGATCGTGCCGCGCATAGACGCTTTGTCACGCAAAAGTATTGACTAGATTCGATCGTCTAGAAGTGCTCCGATTCTGGCCAGCCGAATAAGCTCTTCCGAGGGGTGAAGCGTCGTCGGTGAAGCGTGTCGCCAACTTCAGCTGATTTGAGTACGAACCGCGTTCAGAGATCTGAACGTTGTCTATCCTTGCGAAAGGGTAACCCATCGGGGTTTGTCCGTTGACACTGACACTTTCGAAAGTCCGAATCGAGTTCGCTTCGATTCAAACTACGCTACACTTTTAGCCACAGACGGAGCCACGAAGACGTCGATGACATTCGGGTGGACCCCGTCTGAGTGCGGTGGCGGCGTTTTATTCCGTCACTTCTACGTGCGCCCTTCACGTTTGGCTCGCATATCCTGATCAGCTATGAAACTGTTCGAAGTTCTAGAATAAAAAGTGATTTAGCATTTAGCCAATTCATCTCCCCGTGGCTGTTCGCACTCGTCGATATGAGCACTTACGCGAGTACAGGGTGAATAACGCGCATGATTTTTGCACTCGTCATGGCAATCTGATGTGACCGACCGACCGACCGACCGACCGACCGACCGACTTCCAGGAGCCTCGGTACTAGCGGGACTGGCCCGCGAGGAATCGGCAATCGAAACAAATTTGACGAAAGTCCCGTCACGTCAAACGCATCCTACACGATCGGAAATTAGTGGCGTCACGCCAGTCGTCGCGAGAGTCGACGAAGACACGAAGACGAAACGAGCAGATGTTCGGCTCGAAAACGATGTACAACAGTCCGATGTGGAGTTCGGAAAATTTCGAGGGGTGGACAGATCCGAGCAGACATTCGTTCGGCACAGACGAGTTGCCTGGTGGCACGCTTGTAGCTCTGAGCGTGCCGAGGTCACGACAGCAGAAAGCCGCCACGCGCGGCCGCCCTCGTCACCTGCCCTTGAAGATCTACGAGGTCTACACGGGTAGATTAACTAACTACAAAACGTATTCGTAGATCTAGCGGCCGAGAATCGACATCGAGAGTTGTTTGTCTAGGTACACGTCAGGTCCGCCTGCCTTAGGGTGCGCCTGTTACCTAACCTGTTCGTAACGAGGTACAATATCTGCGACGACACGCTCATGCGTCGCCGAGTTCTTGTAGATGATGAGTCGCCACGAATCGTCTGATCATGCCATCATGTGCGACAACAGGAACAAGTCTACTTCGACGTCCTCAATCGTATCCGTCCAAGCGGTTCGATAGCCGCCAACGTAGGGACGGTCTCGTGACGCGCGCCGAAACGTGGCCGGAGTCTGCGTCAACTGTTGACGACGCCGTACGCCGCAGACACGCGACGCGACCGAATACGACCAGTTCGTACGGTCGAAACGACCGAACGGTTTCGTCGCACCTCTCGTGTGTGTGTGTGACCTGGAAAAGCTGCCGCTAAACTCGGCCGTGTCTCGTTTACTCAGGCGGACTCGACTTCAGTTCGTGTCTGTGTCTCTGCCCGTAGATCAGAGACTCACAAAGGCGTCCGGTGTATGCGCGACATCTATTGACATGCAAACGCATCGATGAATCAAAGTTCATCTTGAATAGGTCGACGACTATACACAAAACGAGGTAGGCCAGACACAATCAACAGACCTTTACTCGAGCGTCAGTACAGACTGACGAGAAAAAATCAACTTGTCGTCGCTGTTGACGAGCGCCCTTTAGACCATCTACACGCATAGACGGTTTGCTAGAGGAAAACATTGAAATTTATCTAGCTAGCGTTTCCACGAGTTGAATTGTTTAGATAATCTTCGTCTAGATCTCTTCTCCGCCGTCATGCGCCCGTTAGCCATTGCGCGCTACGTCCCGAGCCGTCGCTGTCGTTAGCTCGCGCGCAGTCATGGACGCCTTTCGGAGTAGAATTGCATTTTATATGTGCACATACTCATACATACCGGGCTTTATTCCATCTGAATTTCTCTCCGATCCGTCCGTCGAGCGGCGTTATCGCGGCGAATGCGACATTTTTCCTGGCGGCCGTTATTATGCTTGGAGGATCAAGTGGATCGTCACATTAATGTCGCCACTCGCTCGGCTTCGGAGTTTCCGGGGTTTACGTTGGCAGAGCGATGCTTTGACGACCGACAGGGATTGCGGGAATCAGCCCGAGGATGACGGGGATTGCGGGAGGAGCGGCAACGGGCATAGATGGAGACGTTGAAAAGACTTGAGGCCTGAACAAGGGCCTTTGAAGTCAAGTCAGCCACTGGTCCGCGGGGCCTGCAGGCCTCCGGCAGTTCTCCCTACGCCCACTTGCTAAGGCCGCGCCTTCACTTTAGGCTAAAATGGCCGAAAGGCTTTCCGCTCCTTTCGCACTAACCTCCTCGTTTCTTTGCCCCTCGGGCTGTCAAGGGGGACGAATTTCGGGGAGAAATGCATGAGCAACCCCTCTGAGCTCCCGGCAGTTTCCCCCCCTTTTATGCCCGTGCTAGAGAGCAAGGGGGCATACAGCCGCTCTTTCTGGCGGCCACCCGTTGCCCTCGCTTGTAAGCGACTTTAGAGGTTTGAGTCGGCCTTTTCCTGGTTTGACCAAGCCCGATAGGACACTCTTCTGCTCCCGGCTGTTCATACTCCTTCGGTAAGGTTTCGCTTCGTTGTCGTCTTAGACGGACAAAGAGAGGAAATTTACAACGTTATTGCGAAGTCCCGGGGAGTGGCAATCGCTGAGCAAGGGCCTGGCCTTCGGAGACTTTCCCTGGACGGCCGCGCGGCGGGTTTTGACCGGCGAATCTTTCGGCAAAAAAAAAAATCGGCCCGGCCAAGGCAGAAACCGCCTATGAGTTAGGCACTCGGTGGAGCGCGCCGCGTCGCCGGAAGGAGCGCCACATCTAAGCTCCGCCATGGCGTCGTCAGCGTCACTGTTCTACAGCGAGGCTTGCCGGCGCCTAGGTCCCCCTCTGTTCGTTTCCTTTGCGTTCGACTTTTCCCTTTGAAACCACAAAGGCCGCTTGCGGGCGAGGCGGGGACATGAACGCCAGCGGGGTGGCGGTCGACGAGAATTGGTTCGTCGAACGGCGACGGCAGTAGGACGAGGCTAGAATACGAAGCGAAGCCCCTCCATCCCACCGCCGCCCTTGGGTCTGTCTTTCTCCCTTTCGTTCCCAAACCTCCCCTAGCGGACGTACTCGGCCTGGCGGGGGTCGCTGAGAGAAAACGAGTTTGATATCCGAGAAGGAAGAACTTCCTTGCCAAGTAAATCATACTTAGACGTCTGCATCGTTGGATATACCCTCCGCCAGGGACGATCACTTCTGCGAGGAGCTGCCTTCAGAGCGGATGGGGCCAGTCTTCGACTGAAGTCTGCAATGTTGAAGAACATCGTCGATCTTAGGTGCAACGATTAATCCCTCGATGTCGGCGGATGTTCGTGTCGTTACGGCATCTTGAATATGGGCGAACCATCGGCAAGCCGTGGCAGCCATTCGACACAAGAGTGTCCCTGCTATCCCAGTGAAAATCAATCAAACCAATACAGCGTCGCTGGCTTTTATTGCAAACTGGACAATCGAAGTGGTAATTTGTGTATTACGTCAATTTATTCAAGCGTGCACGGGTCTAGCCATAAAAATCGTAGACAAATCACTGACTGCCAACTCCGTCCACTTTGGCACTCGCACGTTTGAATTTCGCTCGTGATTTTGTCGTCATCGATACCCGTTCTAAGATTACCCGTTCTCCCGTGAAAACCAACTGATTGGTCAGGTCCTAGTTGAAATTCTGTCGAACAGTCGAACATCGCGCACGTATTTCTTTTCCCGTCTAATAAGAATCGTAGGCGAGTTTTGCGGCTGCCGGGGTAGCTCCGTACGGGACAGCGGCTCTGAGCGATGCTGCCACTGGGGGCGCCGAAACTGTGGCATGGGCAATGGTGGGGCTGTATGAAGCGACAGGAAGATGGAACACGCGTGTCTCGTATTGCACTGATGTGGCGACGACCTTTGGCGCAGGGACGGCTCCGGCCACCGCGTACGATCCGGCCAGGGGCGGCGCTATCGCCACAGGAGCGGGGGCGGCGTCTGAGGTAACCGCCACGGGGGCGACGTACGACGCCCCGTATGCGACCCCAGCGACGGTGGAAGCGGCCGAAGCTAAGGCTCGCCGTTGGGCCAGCGACAGTCGATAGCCTCCAGTGACCAACTCCTTGGCATGGGCAGCCACAACCGCCGCAACGAGAATACCGATCTGAAAAAGCGAACAGCGGAGATAACTCATGCGACTAAATGCTACGCTTTGACAGTGTTTTCGTTCGGTGACGTCTTACGTTTTGGCGTCGCCTGCATTGCTCAGGCGTCATTACCGTTGGGAAGCCAGCTTATGAGCGCTTCGATGGCCAACATTCGCGGGGACACTCTGAGATTCGCAGGGAGCAGCAGATTTTATTGCAGGGTAATGACCCAAATAGTAAATGGGACGCAATTAGCAGTGAGGTATATGGCATCGCAGCTATTGTAAAGCCAGTGCGCGTATTCCAGTAACGAGGTTCCTTATGGCATTCGCCAGTTATTGTAATTAACGTTAAGCCGTCTAAATGGACCCATAGAGGCGCATACGGGCTGGGCTGTAGAGTTCGGAACTGGCAGCTGCTACGTTCCGAAGCATATAACCACAATGTTAATAATTACTCAGACGTTTCTTCAAGTGAGCCTATTTTCAGGAAACGGTTCACCACGTGGGTCGAGCAGATGAATATAACGGTGAGACACTTACTAGTCGCATAAGGGGTAGCATATGGAGGAGTTTCACCCGCCTCCAATGAGATTCTGTTCTTTGCTCGAGCCGAGCTTCGTCGCTCCACGCCGACCGAAATACGCACTTAGCGAATGATATAACTCAAAACTCAGAATCGACCAACAGATTTGGATGTTATTGTTGTTGTCATCACTAAAGTTCTATTGCTGCTACTGGTACCGCGACTACTGGAAGTAAAATACACTCCTCACAACATGTCGATCGCTGTCACTGATTAAGGCTCGTAGCCTTCGGGCGACAACGACTCATTTGCCAGTTCGAAACACAGCACCCCGCAGACGAGCTTCCACGCTCTACCCGGTGTGTTCGTCTAGCCAATATATTCAGTTCAAACGTGTAACGCACAATAAACAGCCAACAATGATCGACACGCAACTATTTTTCCACTGAACGGCCGACGCACGAAATATCTCTCCGACTAATTACATAGACACTTGCACATGCCGAGCACCGTAACGAACCACTGTGGGAGTCCGGACCCCTCAACGAGCCAGCGGAGAGGGCGCTGTCACCGTTGCCGAGTAATCAGGGCAGCCTGAATGCCTCAATGCCTATATTTTTCAGAGTTGACCATCAGCCAACATTTAACTGTCTATGGTAGCGCTTTTTGCATTATTTTGTAAGACGAATCGCTCTATAAATAAATGTAAAGGTTGCGACGGCGGGAATCGAGCCTGCGCACCCCCCACCTACGTGTTTCCTCTTGTCGCAAGGCTCACGTAAATGCACCCCAAAGGCCACCGAGTTCGAGCCTCAAGGTCTGTTCAGTCATCACCTCCCTTACCGTCTGCATCTTCCACAGAACTCGACACGATGACGCCTGATCCGGAATGCAGATTGCGCGACGTGAGTAATCGCGAGCATCGAACGAATATACATCGTCGCCGACCAGTCCTTTCCGTCCATGTGAAGAAAATCTTCAGTTTCTGGGTGGGAGGGAAACTGGCGATGGCATCAAGGAAGTTTGACTTGGGTCCAAATTGAGCCATGCGGCATGCTACGGTGCACTGTTCGTATGGCTGGTCAAGGTCGGCATTAGCAAGGCCACTGTTTATAGGACTCGGTACCACAGACAATGGCAAAGCTGCTTAGGCTGCGCGTATGTGCGGCCTGTCCTTGTGTTAGTTCGCAAAACGAGACATGTACAACTCTTCGGTTTTTTGCAGGTCGTCGCAACTTCTGCTGGTTCTCAATTCGGTACAAATAGAAAAAGGGTTTTTTTTCATTCTGTTTACGGTCAGAAAATTGAGAACGCATAAAACGGATTCAAAAAACGTCTGTTTGTCTTTTTATCAAAATTTTTATTGTTTCTGGTAGTGTTGACCGTCTAGCTATGTGTGACTCATATGGCTTGACAGTGGTTCTGACTTGTTACCCATTTCTACATGATGAATGTACATCTTAATACTGTGATATTATCAGGAAACGCTTGATGATTTCACCGTTTAGTTTCAAAACACTTGAGTAGGACTTCCGAGATGTCAGTTCCGCGCCAGAAGGCTGTGTTTTATTGGCGGACACAACGATAAGCCACCCGAACGAATAATCGCCGCCGAGTTCGTGCGCATGGTCTGAGTAATAATTATTGAGACAAAGCGTCTGACTCGAAACGCCAGCTATCCTGTTTAGAAGGACGCCGTCGTCTGCCGATATCCCACCATGCTAGCAACCAGCTGGAAGCAGCATGTTTCATCGGAGTAGTTCTTTCACTTCGATCCGAAGCCGGACGCTGATTTGTCGAGAGCTAGCCCTCTTCAGTCTTAGACCCACCAAATTTTAGAGGGAAGACGGCGGTAACCGGTCATCTTACGGTTGTAGGAAATGTTCTGACATGCTGGGTCTTATCGGACGGATGCGCTTACGTGCGAGCATAGGTCTGAGTTTTTCTCGCCGACCGGCAAGCGATACCCCACTCGCCGATTCCGAATGCACTGGCTTCCGAGCAGGGGCAAACCACGAAAAAGCAGGTGTACACCTCATTGGCGCTCTGCCATAGAGAAACGATTCGAGCCGATAATTCGTATGGTGAATTGAACAAACGACGCTAACTTATATCACTGCTTTCGATTTCTTGCGTTTCGTATAAGCGGGATGTCAGACCACAATATCTGCTCTCTCCAAGCACAAATACCAGTGGCTGTTCCCTGACAGTCGACGCAATGCATTCGTCGACTGAGTTTTGAACTGGTCCTACCAAATCGCTGTTGAATCACCACATTTAGAATATGCTCGAGGACTGCTTGGCCTATCAAGAAATTTGGACTCCGAAGTTCAAAACACTTCTTTACGGTTTATGCGGTACATCGACAAAACGAATAAGCGTTGTTTTGAATAAAACCTTCCTATATTATTCAGAAGTTCCATATATATATATATATATATATATATATATATATATATAGGGCGTCAGACAATGTTATTGTTGAATTGAAGTATGCGATTATATTATTATTATATAGGTCTAGTATACGCCAGGCACCGTTACAGGTTTAAGTGTCCCGTGTGCATATTCGAATACAAACATTTCTGTAAACAGATCTTCTTTTCTGTTTGGTTTCTATGCGTTGCCTACCTTAACTATATAACTATAGTTGTATCGTGTACTCGGGGCCTGTGAGGGTTACATATGTTGATCTCTTAAATAAGAGAACAACTGAGTAACTATCGGCTCGGCTGTCAGGCGTGTTACCTCTCAACTGGAGAAGTTTCGCTGTCCCTAACAAATTTCGCACACATGTGAACTACAATATGTAGTGTTCGGTCACCGACACACTTATGCGCACTAATAATAAGTTGTATGAAATCACTAATAATAATTTGTATGAAATCACTAAAATGCACGAATTGTCGCAATTTATGCCGCCTAAATCATTAATAGGGCTAAGAATTAGCGATTCAGCAGTGTGTTTTATTAAGCATCTATACTTGACGACAACATTCCAGCAAGAACCGCATTCCACCTCGACCATGGGACTTGAAACGCATAAATGGGAGTCAAATTGAAAGAGCACAATGAAGCGTTTATACATTACTGTGATATATAGTCTGATAACATATCGTCTGAAAACAGTAACATGGTACATGATATTCTGACAGCCCCCAACACGCTGTAACCATTCCTTCTTGCCAATGGGCAACTTGTTAACACAGTACCCCCATGCATACGTTCAGGACGGGGTAAAACCCCATTTCGCCGTTAGTAAAGCTCAGCTGTCCAAAACAACTCCATTGCAGTCAGTCATAGCGATACAGCAACCCCTGCCGGCGTTGCGCTTTGAGCAGACAGGATGCTCTGGTCAAGGTCTAAAGACGCCGAATACGCTTTTAGCCCGCTTTCCATCTGTCGCTGTCAACAAATCATACCGCTGTTACTGTCGTACGACACAGACAATCAGCAGCTGTCCATTAGAGTGCGAACAATCTTACGATCACAAAACGCGATCCGCCAATTCCTCCAAACCTACTAATAGTGGTCGATTTTATAAGCAAATTAGCCATAATGTCCTGTCATCCTGTTCCCGTATCCTGTTCGCGTTACCATCAAAGCGGCCAGGCAGTTACAGCAGCACGGGGACGTGGGTCGAATGCAACGAGCCGCTGGACTGGTGAGCGTCACAATGGCTTAATCGGCGTTTGGCTTGTTCAGAATTTTTTTGACGGGCGGCAGACACCCGCCATCACGACACGACGAACCAATCTGGACGCAACTTCACGTCAAGATATATTTCGGCGTGGCTTCGCGGCTATGGCGGAACCGTGACAGAATGGATCAGTCAGCGGAATCAGGAAATCGGCAAACCGACTCGTGGCAAACGTGATGACTGGTCATGTTTACGATTTCGTCTGTTCAATTATCAGCCGTATCGGGAACTTGACCCTGGGTTATTTGAAGGGTCTTCCTCCAGAGTGGCTCCTGGTTCACCGTCGCGGCGCTGGCCACACGCCGTCCGGCGTACGACGTGTCGCATACGTATCCGATGTATGAGGTGTTTTCTGGAGACGATTACCATTACGCGTTTCACCCACGGCGTAGTGCAAAGAGACACGCGCACTGTGACAGTGAATGACAAGTTCAATCGTGCCGTGGCGGCGTAATTACGGCTGTCCGCCCAATAATAGAGAAGCTAAATTTAGATAAGCGCTGATCATGGCCGGCGCGGTGTGTATTGGCGATGGCACAGATAAACGTCGACGCTTTCTGCATTGGTCGAACCCTTGCTTGAATAAAACTGACCAGACTATCAGAAAAGGGCTTCAGCGATCGCCGGCTGCACTTGGCTCGTTTCTACAACAGATTTCAACGGGTGGAAAATTTCGGGCCGTAGTAGTGTACAAGTAACTGACTTTTCTCACTGGACGACAGAAAATTTTCATATGTGGGAAGTTTCCGAGACGTGGCAGGCTCGCGATCAGGCCTTAAGAAGGACTGCACTCCGCTTTAGCAGTGGAGACCACTTCAGCATCAACTAACAGGCAAATAGGCGCGTTAATTTACTTTTAAGAACACATTAATGTCTGATAAACAAATCCTATTACTATTGTCTCTTTTTCTATCTGTATTTGGTTCTCACAGTGACCGCCGAAAACCTACAATTCGTTCCTCTGCAGAATCCGTAAAGTAGGACGGAGTAGGAAATGGGGATATTATCAGAGACCCAATGAAGGTAGAAAATGCATCGCAATCGCTAACGGAAGCTTCTAAATATCACAGATAGAGATATATTTGTACATCATCGTTCTATCGAAGCATCGCCACACGACAGCCGCAATTATGCGCCGATGTGGCCGTACAGCAGTGCGCCGATAACAACAACCTTCTTATACCAATCATAGGTCATAGCGCGTCTCATCTATATCGAACCAGACGCAATAGCGCGTGGTCGTCCAACTGACCGTCCCTGAGCGGGGTCAGGTCGCCAAACGGGTCAGAAGTTCGAAGGAATCTTCTACCTGCCTCTTGCGGCCGCTGCCCTGGCTACAATCACGCCATCGACGTCAAATCCGATGCGGAACGGGCAGCCGGAAGCCAACCTAAACGGCTGGTGGACTTCCACAAGGAAAACACGACGTCGCCTGCCGTCGTTCGAAAATACTGAACGCGCTGAAACGAAGCGACTTGCAATCGCCAGGTCTCGATATCGCACTCGGCTCGAGATATTGCCGCCGCGATAATGTGAAAGCAATGTGAAGTAGCGATGATATAGACGAACATCAAAATAAGTACTTTGGGTATTTGCAAGTTTTCGACAAAACATGAGAATGTCTTAGCATAGACTGGATGGTGTTGTACTTGCGTAGCCGTCTGGCTCTACAGCTTCCTCTAAAGCTGTAGAGTGCAGTGCGGTCAAGACAAAATAAGGAACCTATGCACATATACACATGCGCTCACTATGCAACTACAAATCATGGAACTATAAAAACGAGTATATATTTGGCAGGGTTCTATTCCGGATCGTCGACGCTTCCCAGGAGAGTTGTATAACGTCGGTTACCGTTAAAAAATATTTTTAGGGCTTTAGCCAACATACAACGTTCATGTTAGCACTTTTTGCATTACTTTGTAAAACAAACCACACCCACAAAAAGATACAACGGCGAGGATCGGACCCGTGCACCACCTACGTGTCTCCTTCCGTCGCGAGGCGCACGCTAATGTACCTACGCCGACGAATTCACTAAACATTAAATACAGTTTAACCATTAATGATTGAACGCAAGCAAACAGCTAGAATCGTTTGAAGAACGTTGTTGAGCTAGGCCAGACTTGACACAGATAATTTTCCAGCAAGCACATTATGCGTCGTCGAAGGCATCAGCGCGGGAGAAGCTGGATCAATTCAGCTGCTGTGAAATTTAGCTCCAATAGATAAGGCTGTTAAGTTAAAGGAGAGGGTCTCCTCTCACGGAGTGAATCATATGACCCCCTAGCAGTCCCAGACGTCATCGTCTAGTTGCCGTCTGTGAACGTCGGGCGAAGCTAACGACGAAGCTAAGTCTTCGAGGCTTATCGCGTAGGTTTGCGACACGATTTTGCAGGTACAGGTCAAGCGGTGATTTTCACACGTGACCGAGCATCAGGGCCAGGCGGTGAGAACCTGATCGGATGAGCAATAAGCATTTGCGAGCACCTACGGTTGCCCTGTCTTCACGGAGCTCCACCTTCACTACCACATCCAGACCTCTCTCCCTACGATGACATCGGTTGTCTATCAAGCGAACACTATTTTTGACCGCCATTCGGCCTAGGTATCAGTTCGTGCGTGGTCGTCAAATGAGGTCCGGTTTAATCCAGCTGAACAAAGACGTGTTCCCTGAGGTGGTGGTGTCGTATTCGCGTGCTGTCGGTTTCAGCGAACCTTGTTGTCCCTTGTACTCTTGACCTGAGTTTCGTGAAGAGAAAGCTGTGTTTGCGTTTTCCTAATGAGTTTTCTGTCTTCTACGACCGCTTGTTTGAATTCACTATCTGTAGCCAGAGTGCAGTAGGACAAAACTCGCTCGTTCATCATGGGTTTGTGTGCAAAAGAACCGATGCCTCAAGGCGACATCTGTCCTAGGTACTTGCCACCTAAAAGCCCTGACAAGAAATCTCGTCTCTCATTTTGGAACTGTGACTCAAGGTTTGTGTCGCCGAGAACGAAAATAAATTCGCTCTCGAAATTTACGGATTACGTTCTTTTAGTACTTTGAGTGAAGGCATGCTTTAACGATTCGGGTGATAGCATATTTTATATATGAACGCACGGGTTGATCAACGATATTGAACGACATATTGCTTCGTGGGTAACTTTCTTTAAATCTTGCAACTTGAATAACTAGCTCATCATCTGTAGGAACAAATATTGCTCCCGTCATGTACTTTCAAGAAAAAGATCTTAGCACTTAGCACTGCACGTAATCATATTAGCGTACAGTATTTAAATGTGAAGGAGAACCGCAGATGTGTGAAGTTTTCATAGTTGATGATGTTGTCTGGTAACGTCATGAAGTATAAAGTTTCGACAAACAAACCGCGTCCAGTGCCTTTATAAATACAGGATGAATAAATGTTTCGTTTATTCCATTTAAAGCGGTAAGCCAATAGTTAAAAATTCGTATCTGTTTCAAGTGCATCTGGAAACGTTTATCAGGGTAGTTACCTACGGGAACATATGCAGTGTTTCGAACAGTAGTTGTATACAGACTGGACACACTTTGTGAAGTATGATTCCTCTAGATAGACCCGGGGCAGATAGACCCAAAATGGCTGATGCAAGCCGCAATCCCAATAATGAAGAACCAGACGCCTTAAGATAGACCGTTACATAACGACAATGGCTACGTGAGAGTGGCCTGCGTTTAACGTCGCATATTCAATTTCACAGTGCGCTAACGCGGAGAAAGTGCTTGATGATTGTCGCATAAACATTCTCTGCTGATTTGCAGCTTCACCCAGCATTTCACGCATACTCCTCTAACTAAGGAAAACCCGTCAGCCAATGTGATTGCTGCCATAGGCCCACGTCTCGCTCGACAGGAAGGGAGCAAGTTTACAAAATTAATTTCAGCCAGGAAAAGCCGGTTTCAATTGGCATTAGGCATCCTTGATTTCACATTTAATTAGCCCTTACTTCATTGCAGTAACTACGCTCTAAAGTGCCACAATAGCAGTGTTTTCGTAACCATTACAACATCAAGCAAGCGTAATACATATGTATACATATACATATATTTATATATCAACAATGTGAACATTTCTGCATCAGTACCTTTTGTCTATTTGTTCTTCTCGCTTCGCTGTAACCCCTCACGCCGTTTTGAATTTCATCCGTTTAAACAAACCCATGACTCGAAGCTAAATATCTCGTCGCAATATAAGAGCAAATTCATCACTTCTATACATAGGCGACAAGAACATGATGAAACCGCGAGAAGAAGCTATATACAATATCTCCCCATGTTTTTCTTTCGTTTTACTCAAGGTCAAGTAGCCGTGCTTAAAATTACTTCCATATTCAGTTTTTTGTGTAAATGCTTTGTTTCTTGTGTTCTTTCCTTTACCGTCTTTTTCCCTTTTTCTATCCGATGGTTGCTCTCAGGTGTCAATTGGTGAGTTCGCCCCATACCGAATAATTTTTCAACCGAAGAGTTTTTTCTGTCTTTCGTCAGCGATTGGCAGTCGATGAGTACTTTTTTCGTTTGGCCCTCGATTTTTTACTCGCCTACCTGCCTACATTCATGACCGTCAAGTACGATGAGTGGGCTCAAAAAACAAACAGGGAATTAAAAATTTCTGGTCTTCATTGAATCTTACGTGATCGCTTGGAAAAATAAAACTGTGCCAATAATGGAAAATTCATGGTAATCAGACAGTTCCGACGAAACAGAACTTCCATGAAAATTCCGATTGCCTTTAGGATCTTTTATATCATCATAAAAACATGACATACAATTCATACGATACCATACAACTATAACGTTAAAAATAAACAAAATTGATATTTATATATATATATATATATATATATATATATAT
>MNPL01012278.1:0-19067 GCA_002081605.1 Tropilaelaps mercedesae
TATATATATATATACATATTATGGTGTTAATTGACCCTAATTATTTTTGAAATACATCGAATTAAGATCACGTATAGCTATGTGTGTGTGTGTGTGTGTGTGTGTAAGTGTGCATGACATAGTACATCTATGCGTTACTATGCATTCCATGTATGTGTGTTATAATGGTCGAAAAAAATTAGGTTTGAACACGGTCAACATATAAATTGACGAGCCTAGGCATTCAAATTGATGTTTCACAACTTCGACCTGCCTAATACTTGAATGCATGAGAATGTAATTGCTCCTTTATCCACCCAATTCACCGTAATACCGCTGTGAACACGTCGCGAACCTGTCACAGTAGTCCAATTCATAGTTGCTTTTTCCCTGCCTTTTTTACTGTGAGGGTCTAAAACAGTTGTACTGCTCATCAATTCCAGAACTTTTTGATTACGTACAATTAGCTGCAGATGAGCTGTAACAAACGGGCAGATGCTAGTATCAGTCGCGGTGACCCTTCGTTGCGGTACAATCAATTAGCACCGTAAACGCATAACTTTATTGTGTGGCAATACGAATAGACTAGTCCTCAGTCAGGCGGCAGTCACTTGTCCGAAACAGATTTTCCGCTGCGTTGGTATGTCCAAAGATTTTTCCAACAAAGATCATTCCGTAAACGTGTACATCAGTTCGATGAATGACAGCGTTGATTATATATAATATAATATCGTATGCGCGTATAATTGTGCAACCATGTGAGATGTGTATACGATTGTTTGATGGCAAGAAAAGTCAGCGAAGGTATTTAACGTGTTTTCTTATGCCGAATAAGGGTCAAAATGTTCTTCAAAACCTTTTTGAAAAGCTACGCTACAAGATTAAGGTTTGCAAGATTTCCAATGCTACTGTTTGATGAGGCATGGTCGGGTAGAAAATAAATACACGGTGGGCGTATTTTCCATTCGTGTTTAATTCGTGTATAATCTTTCTCAGTGCTTCTGTTTATTTGTAGCTTTTTAACCTGGCAAGTGCTTAATGTGGCGTACGCTTTCAAAGGATCTATGAAGCCATCCAACAATCTGTGAAGTTGAATTTTATTATAAAATGAAGATAACATTATAATAAGTCTAGTAAATCGAACGTCTTACAATTCCTGTTGACAAAACCGCTTGCTCTATCGTATGTGCTGCGCTATTTGTATATTAATTTTCACGTTGAGTGTGCGTATGCGTATAACGTCCAAGGTGTTTGTCTGGTGTATGGATGAAAACGATTAAAAAAACTAAGAATGAGAACCACGAAGGCGAGCGGCAAAACAGGAGACGTTTAGTGTGGTAGGTACATTAATAGAGAGTTGACACATGAAACTCGACGACAGCCAGCTTCGAACATTCCACTTGAGCAGAAAGTGTCCTATCATATCGTATACACACATGGATATATAAATACATGCACACGTAGGGGTCTCTCAAATCTTGTTTTTCACTGAATGTACACGCTGAAATCCGGCCTGGCTTTCTCGCCAGCCAGTGGGGGAATTTCGGATGAGATCGGTGCAGAACTCGATGAAAGAACGTGTTCGCGAGATGTTGAAATTTTCGAGGGGAGTAATGAAATCGAAAGCGGCGACCGTATTGATAATGACAATGGCATATATCATGTCTGTATTTTTGAGACAAACTGTATGAGGGGAAGGAAAAAAGAGTATATATACAGATAATAAAACAAAGGAAAAGTATTATCTTTCGCTGTGATCGAGGAGCGTGCTCTCTTTACGGTACCACAGGAATCAGCTGTCTTTGTATCATATCATTGATGTAATAAACTATTTGATGATATTATACGTTAGATGTGTTTTTCTGTTTTCAAATGCTGTTTATCTTTCTGTAAGCACTATATCTATAGGTTTCAGCTGTGCAAACTTGCTGTTCCACGGTGCACTTGTTTCGGACTCACCAAATGGATGTGCTTAAGAAAAAATAGATGCGCAAAATTCTCCAAGTACACGCGTTTGTATCAGCATAAAACTGCAAATCAAAATTAATTTTAAAATTCACAGAGCGTGAAGTCAAGGTCCGCGCAACCACCTATCAACAAAGGCGTAATCGTTCTATTTGCCAGTGGATTAAGTAAGTGGCAGTAAGCTCGCACTAGCTGAGCAGCACCGTTAAGCATTCCGTGCGCATGTCAGGCAATGAGGCCAAGAACAGGAATTTCTAAATTGCCCGGATAATCGTCAATAAATACTCTCTCAGCCCAATGCGGGTTTATACAAACGGTACGCGAACCAAAATGCAATCTGTGAAGACGCAGAGCAACTGATAATTTATTAAATATTACGGAAACTAAGTTTTCCATACTTTGAAAAAAATGAAAAACTGGTGATTTCACGGTGCTCCCTGTATATGAAATGTATATCTGTTGTCCCTTCAGTGGGGTCTTTTACTTGAACGTTAAAAATTTAATTTTGATTGTATTTATTTGACGTGAAGCAATATCATACATATGAGTAATAAGTATAATTGACCCAAAAATCATAGGTCGCTACGGGTCAAGCAACTTGAAAAATTGAATTATTGGACAATAGTGTATTATTTACACATTGAATGTAATTGTTCTCAGTGGTTATGATACAATAATATAGTAATGGTGAAGCAGCCAACAACATAGTACGATTATCAATTATTCCGTTCTTAAAATACAGTAAGCACGAAATTGAAACCTTTTACAAATACCTGCGGTTAGAAATATCAGAGGGCAGGAAATTCTCCAAATCGGCACTCCTCTTAAAAATAGAAGATTTTCCAGTACTTGTGCAACGGCGCTAGGCAAGACGTCTTTAGAGCCACGCGTTTTCCCGGGGGAAACCTTAACAGATAGCATATTTGGCATCAATATTCTAAGGAAGATCATGTTGGCCAAAATCAAATGAATAAGCGATATGGGAGGATATTCAAGCGAGAGGAAATAGGAACCGTATGATCCCTCGGAGACTCCAAAGAAAGGGCGTCTCTTTATTCAATAGAGGAGATGCTTTTGAAAGAGCGGCCACACTGCCAATTAGCTTTGGTTTTAGGTGCGCAAAAAGAGCCTCCTCAGAGAGCATACTATTATTGTGGAAAATAGTATAATGTTTTCAAGTATGGAATATGATTAAAGCCACATTGTTAGGCTTCGTCGATAAAAACGCTAGACTAACGGTACGAAACGCTTTTTATGGATCAACAAAGCACGATAAAGTATATTAATTAGTATCTTCAGGTGCGCAGAGCCCCTCAACTAAATGACAAGAATTTGGATTATCAATGCGCCATTTTTACGGAGCTCGTATTGACAAATCGATCCAATATTGAAATGTCTATGTACTCTTTTCTTTATTCAATAGAAGCTTCTTAAAAGCTTTAACAGTCGAAATCAGCCTCGTTTTGTAAGTTGTATGAGAGGGCGGGTCACCCCTCTCGTATAAAACCGGGCACAATTTTAAAGGCTGAGACAACTTAGATATCAAAAGAGATTCATGTCAAAAGTAAAAGGATGCATCATAAGAGATGCAATTTTCGGGAAAACACCACTGCACCACATTTACTGATGTATTCTCCAAAATACACAATTCTTTCCGGCTTAACTGCTCCAAAGGAAAATCACTATTGAGATTCGGGAAACGACATAAACGTTTGATAAGGTTGTATTCCTGCTTCATCAAGAAGGCTGCAAATTGAATGGTACCTACGGCCCTGGAGGAGCTAATATAAATGACTACGCTATTCGTACTAACCATAAAATATGATTCTAGAGAAATTCTATCGACAGTTACGTTAACAACCTCTTAAAAAGAGACTCATACTCTGAGAAACCCTGACTTTACACGGGTTTCGGTAAATTCTGTCTTTTTAATAATGCCATAATCAGTGCCTTGTGCAGTTACAGATCTGTATACTTCTCTCATAAAAGTCTTCTAAATGAGGGAGTCGCTTAATTATTTCTTGCGTCTACATAGTTCATTTTCTTCTTGAAAAGTCGGCTTTGACTATAGACCTAACACTCTTGTGTATATTATCATAGGACACATCGGAAAATTGACATCTTTATTATTTTTTATTTATTTTTTTTAATTTTTTTCATTCATTTTTATTATTTATTAAACTAATTATATATAGTTTATACTTTCATATAATCAGTTTTCCACTTGCGTGTACATGTTGCCAAGCTCATATCGAACATATCAAGACTAACCATTTTGTTGTGTAAATTATTGGGGTCATTATGTGAAGAAAATAATGCTGTCAAATCAGATACTTCCTACCTAGGCAAATTGCCAAAAAATGTAACACTAAAATGATTCGATATATGATGATGTGAAGCCATGTAAATTGCTACACTCACGAGATAATTGATCTATCGCATTAACAAAGTCGTAACTCATCAAAAGGAGTTTTAAGTGCAGGGAATAAGGTAGGCCAAACATTTAAATCATTCATTCTTGATGCAGTTTACCCTCATTATCTATTGCGGCCGATATGCCTTACAGAAATTTAGACATGCTAAGGTATCACTGGCGGATTGCTGATTTATCCCCCTAAAAACAACATGTTCACTTCAAGAGATTTTCAAGATATATATATATATATATATATATATATATATGTAACCCGAAACAGCTTACTTCTACTTGATCAGCATTTACCACCAGCTACTTTTATGCTTCACCCGCTGATATTCAGTGTTTGGAGAGTATCTAATGGTTCTGCTAATCACATCAGAACGGACGGGCAATCGGACGGCCACACTCAACAATCTCAAGAAGCATGCCAAACACGCATATCCTTAGATGATGAGTGGCCACATAGCCAATCGAGACTTGCACGCTCAACTGGAAATTTATTATTCGTGTGAACTGCAGTAGTAGAGGGCGGCCGTAGGTGAGGTGGTCGTAGGTGACTTACCGTCGATAGAATAGCCATATGCTGGCTACGCGAACATTGCTTCATACGTTGTTGGTGGAGTGGCGTCAGCGCGCGGTCTACTGACTTGTCGGGCTGGCCAGAGCTGCGGCGGCAACGTGAGCCAAGCCTAGCAGCGTAATTCACACTAAAATAGCCGACTCGCGTCCGCCGGAAGGGCACAGATTCCCCTGCAACTAAACATTGGTGATGGCGTGATGCTTTAATCTTTCCGAAGTAAAAAAAACCGGCGACAATACCACAACCACCGTTAATAAGTTACTTGCGGTAATTCCGGTAACTGAACTAGTCACACTTACCCACACGCCAACGGTTAGAATTCAGAGTTACATTTTTCTATTTTCGATGGCATAAACCTGTGTCGCGGTACGGGAATTTTTTACCGAATCATTACTGAAAGTGTTGGTGTGCACGTATTTACCACGCAACTCATACCGATCAGACAGTTGGACCCGTATTTAATCATTCATACACATACATCTATTGCTCACTAAACAATGCTCAAACAGAGGCTTTCTCCATACCATTTAGTGGAATAGTAATGCACTAGCTACGCTCTTCTCCGCTGCGGGGTTTGTGGCCAGATTGAAGATCTCTTGCAAAATAGAACTCTTTTCAATATGTAATATGTATACAGGTACGCTGTCCAATCGACAAAAAAAAAACAATTGCTTCCAGGTGTAGGTTTCCAGGTTTGTGGTACTGTGCATTTAGCGTACAGGGTCGTTCAAACGATCTGGGTCAGGGATACGACGAGTGAGGTTATGAGGGTGCAGCGTCTCTCCGAGCACGACCGGGTTGTATGCCAAGCAACTCTGAGACACTGTCTGTTCTGCCACTTGCCTGTTCGGCTCCGATACAGTGAGAATATGGTGTCTGCGGAAACAGCTGTTCCCGTTTGAATGAAAAAGCTTCTCTAGATCGGCATTGCGATGGTTTACCCGACCAATGCAAAAGACTATAAAAGAAAGAAACATGTTAAGCAGAAATATTGTTTGCTATTTCTGAAAGGATCGTTCTTCGCTTTAGACTGTAGCACGCATGTAACGCGTTTTCAGGTGGTCGCCCACAAGGTTATCTAGCTGGCGCCTGAAAAGCATCCCATGTCGCGTCTGAGTTCACCCTAAAATAGCGTTTCCTTTCGTTAGTAGGGGTAAAGTTTATAAACCTGCTTGAAGAAGTGGCGTTCACCCGTCTCCAAAGGCGGTTAGGCGGGGGTGGCGTTCAGGCAGAGGCTGTGGCAGGAATTTAGGAACGATGTGACATCATTTCGAGCACAAAACGCCACGATCAGGTTGATGTGCCCTGGCCTAACGGAATACCTACCGCGGGCCGCAGCGCAGGTCTAAGAGTCAGGTCAGCTCTTCGCACTGCCGGGCGTCAGACCCCGGTGGTCGAGCCTTACGAAGAGCGCCAACCCGAGCGAACGATTTAAGGCGGACAGCCACCCAGTTCCGGAAAACCGCCCCGGGAATGGCTCGCTTGGCGCGGTTGCAAGCGACTCGGGCGATGTTTGTTAGAAAGTCCTTGAGTCTGGAAGAGTACGCCAGGTTCGCTCGCAGTCGCTCACCAAGGGAACGCTTGGGGCACCCGTCGCATTGTCTACCAATGCGATTCAGCCAGCATCCGGGTGTAATTTTTGAGCCTATAGATACCTATGCATGAATATATATCCGTAGCAACGAGGTACGATGCCATTTTCTTCTGATAGATTGAAATCTGTGAGTGGTGAAACTTAAACCACCGTCTACCGTCATTGGCAACCGCTAAGTCACAGAAAAATTTTTCGGCGCGCCTGCGTAGCGCAATCAACACAATGAAAAAACAAGACCGATCTGAACTTGCGTAGCTGAATGATTGTAGGGAACATTTTCCCTAAGGTTCCCTAAAGATTTGATCAGGACGTGTCTTCACACGATCTTTTGTCGTCATCTTTCCCAGTCTAATTTGATACATCGAACAAATTGTGGAACTAACTTGATTTGCAGTTTAGTTAATGTTTGACTGACGTGATCCAATCAGCATTTGTGTTTTTCGTTAGTAAGTTTTTAGCTTTACTGGGGTAGCAATGTAAACGTTTTGTACGTCAATACAAGAGGTAAAAGACTCTATAGAAAAAATGCTTTTTGTAACAATTGTTCCATAGGTTGCAACTCAATGCAGGGATGGTTCTGCCATGCTGGAAGTTTTAAAACTCGTAAAAACAGTGAGTGACAATGCTATTTTTATTGGACGATTCACCCACACACAACACTAGTAGATTGCCAAGAGTGCCGACGTGGTCGAGTTCATCGGTGAAAATGTCACTACCATCTGAGGAGCTTAGGATTTATCGTTTTCGACTGCAGCGAACCCACTCAAGCGCCTGTGGTAACGATGTGGTCGATTGGTTGGGATGCTTTTGACCGGATTCTTTACCAACGTATTATCGTGCTTAAGAATGTCTATGAACGACAGCTTTGGTACAACATCGCTGCACGAGTTAATAAACACTTGACAAACCATATATTCGATTCGTAAATATTACAGAATAGATTAGATACATGTTGTAAGAGTGCATTATAGAACGATTAAAGTAGTTCACCCTCGTCGAGATTTAGGCTCCCCCTAGTCTATTTTTTTTTTTTTTTAGAGCTGACCATTAGCCAACATTTAACGTCTACGGTAGCAGTTTTTGCATTACTTCATAAGACGGACCTCATATTAATGTAAATGTGCACCGGCGGGAATCGAACCCGTCCACCTACGTGTCTCCTCCAGTCGCAAGGCGCATACGAATGCACCCCAGAGCCACCGAGCTCGACAGGCTCTCCCTAGTCTGTCTAGGGAGTAACCAGCTTACTAAATAATAGCCTCAATATTCTAGAACTCACCAGATGTGCATACTTGTTGGGCGCACTTAAGCGCTAGACTAATTTCAAACTACGTAGGTTTGATGAGAGAATGATGGATGCTCTACCGCGAGCGTAGGTCGTTACAAGTGGCTCCATTTATTTAAGAAAAGGTAGCGTCGGGTAAAAATTTACCGGTTACTCATGGCGACTTTTTCTTCTTAAACGAAACTTTGTCATTATTTAACTGAAATATGTGTGCATGGAGATATCTGCACACATATATCAGTTATCAGTGGCTTGAGATTGGTTACAGAAAACCATAAAAGAGGCGCTTCTCAACTATCAAGTCCTGGCGCTCGAAATACACAACAAACTTGAAAAATATTTGAAAAGTGAATACTACAATGTTGCGACAGTGCCAGTGACTCGTCTATTACATAAATCTGCCACCTAGAGACCAAAAAGAGGATACCATTCACTGGTGAGCAATCACGAACTAGAACGTAGAAAAACTATGTGACACTCACGCCGACATACCTAATTTTTCTAATATTAGTTGGTAATGCGAATATTACGTATCTAATATTAGCGATCAGAACCTCGATAGAAGCTAATGAAAAATCGTCCAATTGTAGGTCATTGCAGTCCAACAAACTAGCTAGCATTAATACGACATTAAAAGTATCAGTAATCTGCAATCACTCGCCATTAGGCGCTGAAAACGTTCGCGCCATATTTAGTCCAGGCTCAGCTGTGCAGTAAAATTTCAGAATGCGACAAAAGTTCTATCAGTGCAATATTTAAATATCAATGCGATATTCAACTCAAACTCAGCATAGACGTTATCTGAAATCCAGATAAGTCGCGAATGGTGACATCTACAAACAGCAAATGTAAGCCAACGGCGAAACCCATGCAGTGTTTACAAAGAAAGAGGCCTAAAGCATCACTTTCAAGGAATAATTTGAGCAGTTTTTTTGGCAATTTAAAATGTTTGTTAACGCTGCCGCTCACGTCTAAGTCCTTTAGACTATATTCCAGTATTTATAGGCTGACGCAAATGCAATACTTCATCTTTCGCGAAACGCGCACCCAAGCAAATTTCAAGTGCCTCGTCTAAACAGCGGTAACCTAACATACTCTTAGCTAAGCACACACACTCTTATCACATCCAATTCTTCAAAACAGAGAAATCTATATTCGGATTCCAGCTGGCCGCGGCTGCAAGCGAGACATTCGCCTCGCGCAGCCGCCCGTATACAATCGACAGGGAAAAATATGCCCGAAACGTTGTTCTCATTTATGCGGCGGCTGGTGAACCCACTCTATCGTTTTCCGACCCTCGAGCTTAGAGGATTCCTGACAAGTCCGGCTGGAGTTTCCGACAAGCTCTGTCAGCCAGCTACTTAAACGAGGACGTCTTCAGGCATTGTCGCTTCTCTCCCCCCCACCTCTGAAAGAAGTTTGTATTAGTGCGATATGGCTTCGCACGTGTGCTGGTCGGTCGCCGACGAGTAGCTTTACCTCGCGGTAGAGACTCACTCAGCTTGCACTCGCCTCGTTTCAGCCTGAGTCTGACTGTTGGGTCCAAACTGAACGGTTTCCGCCGCTGCCCTCTCAGATCTTCGTCGTCCCTTTCAGCTATCCGTTGGTCGTCGCTCGCGTTTACAGGACAGGGTAGCCGATCAGGCAGGGCCTGGTCGGATGCTGACTTCCTTCTAAGCAGATCTATTCGAGTGTCAGCTAGTATTCGTAGTTCCCTGCTGTTATCGAGAAGAAGGTGGTCGGACGGTGAGGGCGTCTCGCTGACCTACCTGTCCTGAGTCTCTGAAGTACAATGTCATGACAGTGTCAAGACAATGGTATCAGCTGTACGATGCTACTACTTTTTGTGTGCTTGCCAAATAGAGTGTACATCGCACTCTATTGCCACCCTGCAGTATAGCATTTCACTATCGATAATAGGTTGATGAAGAATGAACTAAAAGGCGTTACATAAATGGCCTTGGGCCGAATCAAATAAAATTCTAACAGGCCCTAAAGATCGCGAATCATCAACCTGAGGCCACCATATCACTGCTTTTCGTCTCGCGTTATAAGTTTGGAACGATTACATGAACCATTATACGATTAATATGAAACGCAATCATTGAAAACAAACTCAACTGTAGTCTTATGTTTTTCGTTTTTATGTTTTTCGTTTATATGTTATTTTCGTGACACACATAAAAGAGAAAATACCTCCCTACAAATTTAGCGGTTCGATCAAGCATGCATACAATGTCCCCTTGGGTTTCCAACGTTTCAGGCACTGGGTCAATATCAAATGCGGCTTTTCTCCACGAAACGAATACTTCGAAACATTTACGAAGGTCGTTTACGGGCCAAACACAAAGTTTGTATCGTCACTTCCTCGATAAACGTCAAATCCACTCACGGAACAGACTCGCGTTAATTAAGAGACAACGCAACCGTGACATTTCTGTACTCAGCACTGCTTTAACGTGTCGCAGAAAGGCATTCCGGCGAGATATATCAGGCCCACAATAACAGTTTCATGGGTCTGCTAGTTTCCAAAATCAAACGGATCTCTCGTTATGAATCTGTATTACAGGTGAAAAGCGGGCCGTAGGATGTCTCAACAACGAAGTTCATATGGGAACATCCATATAGTCCCCCATTCGAGCGGTTTTACAGTTAGGCAGAATGACAAAAAGGTCCGCCAGCGTCAGAGAAGTCTTTGTGCAGTGACTTTAATGTTGCCTTGAGCTGACCTTCTGACCTGCACCGGGTGCTCTTCTTTGATAAGTCAGTCTCAACTTTTTTGCTTCGTCGCTTGCAATATCAATTACTCTGTATCACTCTGCTCGTTTTTACCGATTTCGACCGGTCACCAGCTAGTTGGGCTTCACCCAGCCCAAGGCATTGTAACCGTTTATGGCTCCTTCGTAGCCTCTACGGGGTGAAAGATCGCAAACGTCCAATACAAATGCATTGGCCTCGACAGCTGTACGGTTTGTTGGGTTGATGCCGCTATGGATAGACACGCCCGCACTCGAGATGGTTTTCCAGCCTCAGGCCACCGCAACTACCGGCAGGCCACCGTGGCCTACACTCGGCCGGTACCTTCTGCCCCCATACGAAACAGAGGAAATTACCGGTTAGCTCGTGCCTTGATTGCTAGCCCTAGCATGTAGCCTAAGTGGCCGGTGTCCTAAGAGTTTGCCGTACCAGCCCCCCATACTATAGTGTTTATAATTAAGCGAAGCCGCAAAACGGCGGGGCAAAACTCCCTCGAAGAATTGCCGGAGCTCTATAGCTACCGGAAAGCTTGTGTGCGTGTGTGTGTGTGTGTGTGTGTGTGTGTGTGTGTCTGTCAGGGGAAACGAAAAAGGAAGCTCGCCCGCTTCTCCGCTTTCCTTGGTACGCGAGTGCTGATCGCTGCGAGGTGGCTAACGTGAATTTCTTGCAGCGCTTATGCGACCAAATGGCTACGGCGATGACTTGCAGCACTGGCCGCGCGGCACCGTCGCCTTTCGTCGGTGTCCTGCTGTTGGTTAGTGCCGGTCTTTTCGCCTTGCCCGTCCCTACTCAGTGGGTTGGTTCCAGCAGCCGTCGTGAGCTTTCTCCTCCTCGGCACCCACAGGCCCGTGGGTTCTGGGTTTCTTGCTTCTGGTCTCCAGCGCCTCGGGCTGGAAATCCTCCTCGCCCGGAGTTCGGGATGGGCTGCGCCTGCGCGCACTCAACAAGGGTATCTATAGGATATTCGTTCGTCGACGATCGTCAGTTGCTTGTGGCCGTCGTTTTCGGTTAGCAGTTGCTCGTTTCTCGGCCTCGTGCGTTCGTCGTCGTCGCTAGCGGAGCTCCAACAAACCCAAGCGGAAAAATGGAGGCCATCAAGAAGAAGATGCAGGCGATGAAGCTGGAGAAGGACAATGCTGCCGATCGCGCCGATGTAGCCGAGCAGCAGTCCAAAGAAGCTGTCCTTCGGGCTGAAAAGGTGCGTTCCCATCGGCGAGCGATGGGGCGTCGTCGCCTCAACGACTCTCGTGGATGTCTACGTTGTGTTATTTGTACAACATCCGCTACGGTGTTTTGTGCCATCGTACCCTGGATACGTTACCGGCTCGAAACGCTGCATGTGCCAAAGTTTGTTAGGCGTTTGCCTAGAAAGGCAGGCGTCCCGAGGACCTGCACCTTGGGACGCTTCAGTACTTCACATAGGCTCCCTGTGCTGTAACGTCGAGGAGTACCTACGCTGGCGGGGTAACTCTACTTGAAGGATGTGCGTGCGATGACATGTTTCTAGCTTGCTAGTGCTGTTCCTGAAATGAGAGGCCTTCCTGCTGGCTGGTCGGATCATTACGCCGAGAGCAGGATGTAGTAACATGACGCACTGCACCTTCAAGAGAACTTTGCTCTGAGCCGCGGATCCGGTACACATTTTCTTTGTCAATTTTTGCTAAATGTTAGCATTAGGTCGCCCATGGAAGCTTCGGAAGTCGAGTTCCTACTGATCATGTTCGCCCTGTGCATCGACACCATCGCACATTTACATTTCTGGAGTTTGTAGGACAGGCCCTTTAAATGTAACGCATAAATTACCTATACGCTAAGCATTTACTGAGGACTTAACATGTTGGCCAGATGATCGGCATTGAAATATTAGTTTTGGAACGTATTTGCCCCCCTTCCTCATCCTAACGGAATGCTAGACTCACCTTGAGAAAGCTACGATAAGCTAAACGTTTGTTACTCGATTGGCCTAAAACTCGTGTATCCGTTCCATCATCTCCTCTTTTTCGTGGCTAGCTAACATAATTTACAAGCCAAATACTTACTCGAACTGTTGTCATTTTTTGATCAGAACGGGCATTAATTACCAAAACCGGCTGGCTGTTCTTTGTTTCGAATTAAACCTCGTCTCGAAGGTCGTTCATGGCTTTGTTTCCTAGCTTGGGACGGAAGCAAAGCACCGTTCATAAGTCATACGCCGGCTGCAAAGCTGTCTTCGAGATTGGGACTAACCTTTATAGGACGCGAGCGGTGCCTACATTTGGGTTGGGCCTGCATCTTAAACCTGGCCGTCAGCCAGCCAATGACGTCAGCGTTGCCTTATTGGTCAGTGTGGCAATGGCATACCACAATTCGATTGAAGAGCGGAGCGCATCGAGGCTTGCAAGGCCCGTTAGGACAAGCCCGGCCTACGGTGGCTGTGAGATGCGATATTCAATGCGGCAGACCTTCATCAGCACCTTTCGGTAGCAACCTCGCCTTCCCAATTGTTTAGAAAACCTTTGGAATACTATCAGCACCTGTTAAATGTCCGGCAGACTTGAAGGACAATGCAGTCGAATTCAGAATATTTATGAATTCCTGAAACGAATCTACCATCCGACCCGGGCATCAATCCGCTCTTGGGTTGAACAGAGAGACGATCTCGATTTTATTTACACATTAGCATTTCGTGAAACCTTTCGAATATCGCTCGACGGGTCGCAGCAACGCAGTCCCTCCCCAGTCGTAACCGTTTACGAACATAGATCAGTGGCCGACTTCTTCCATGGAGCCTGATGCGAATATTAAGGCCATCGTGTAGATTACCCCTTTTTCCAGCTGTTCCTTGTCGCGACGGCTGGTCGCTCCTTGTGGATTTCCCGACTAACGAGAGCTCTCTATTTTCTCTTTCGTTGCTAATATTCGTCTTGGCTCGAAACCCTGCACTTCTGTTCGCTGGCCTAGTCCGAGGAAGAGGTGCGCGGCCTGCAGAAGAAGATCCAACAGATTGAGAATGAGCTCGATCAGGTGCAGGAGCAGCTCGCGACCGCGAACAACTCACTTGAGGAAAAGGACAAAGGACTCGCCGCCGTGAGTACATGAAACACTACTTGTGCCATATCTCAGCTCGATTAATTAGCTTTCACAATCTGTCATTGGTATACTTTTCTTCAATTAGCTTCACTGTTAATTGAACCGTCCGAGTCAGCCTCAGAGACGGAACCTTTTTTTCTCTCTAGGTACGTGTAGGTCAATCTTCAGCTGGGTAGGTCTTCTCTGCTAAGTAGATAACCTTCAGACCTCTACTGTCCAAATGATCACTTGGTCTTCAACATTGGATATTTCTGCTCATTAGTAAACGTAGATGTGTGTGTGTGTGTGTGTGTGTGTGTGTGTGTGTGCATGTCTTCATGTTCAACACATGTCTGTGTGCCGCTATAACGAACTAAATCGTAGAAAAAGTTAAAAATATTCGAATTGTTTGGCCCAATCGAGCACTTAGAGGTCGTCTTGATCCTCGATCAGGAGTGCGGTGTCTCTCATGAAGTCTAACGCTCGGGGCCAGGGTCCTTTTTGGACATAACATAAAAGCCATCTAGGCTGTTATTTCTGGGATATTTGTTCGTGCTCATTCGATGACCAGGTCGAGATCGCAGTTGGACAAATCGAGAAGTTTACAATAACGGAATAGTGAAATACCGGTACGATATCGTGTGACTCGCCTAGACCTAAATCACAGATTGGGGTAAACTATCCAAACAAAAAAAACGTAACCGTTAGCTGTCCGAAATTATCTGCCTAAGGGGTCTGTCCCTTCACCAGGATCGTTGGGAAGTACAGTAGCAGCCTGTTCGCCTCTGATCGCTGGTCGCGTCGGAGGAGCGTCGAAACCGGCGACAGTTCAGCTGTTGCGATAGCCGTACCGGCGCTGATGATCGCCAAACACTTGTCCAACCAATGGCCATCATCTCGTAATGTATTTACATTACGTTGACTAGATAGACCCAGCGCCAGCTCCGACGTTTAGACAAGCGACACCTCATCGGTACGCCACATCGACATGAAAAACACGTTCGCTGGTCAGTCTGGAATGTCTCAGACTTGACTGACTCGCGGATTTGTGCGATGTTGCAGGAACGAGTAGCGCGCACCGTTTTGAAAACAGCCAAAATGTTGACGCTCAGTGTCAACCAGCTCACAGAGAGGAAACGTACGGTCAGATGGCGAAGTATTCTCGATGTCAAAGTGACAACTCCTCCGACGTGACGACCGATATCCACTCAATTTTTAGCGATGTTTCTTTGCCATTTACGTGGCTAAACAGTTTTTGATCGATTTCGTTTGCCTTTGGCAATACCTACAGACTTGGCCGTCAAACCTCGTGAGTGAGTCTTTGTGGCTCCGGATCGGCACCGGCTATCCGTTCCAACAACAACTTCGAACAGGACACGCGTGCGAATGTGGACAGACATGAGCGTAACAAATCCTTGCACACTCCTTTTGTTCAGGCGACCACGACCTGGTCCGGACAGTTTATCAAACGGCGATCCGCTTTAGCCGTTTCTGGGCTGGGGGGCGTTGTTCTACCGAGAACTGCGTCGAGTCGCCATGTCGATGGCGATATATACACACATGTATACATATATATATATATATATATATACATATATATATATACACATACATGCATATACGTTGATCTAAATAAATCACGTCCACTCTGCGTGGGACCCGTCAGTTGTTATCGTTGCGGCCAACCTGTAACCGGCCGTCGACACCTCAGACAGGCAGCTAACGTCTCTCGGCGCACACGGTCGGCATCCCGACGCATGTACGCGCACACATGAGCCGGCCTGCGTTCCGCGGCGAATTAGGTGCGACTTAACAGTGCGGTTTTTACGTCTGCAGATCCGCCTGTGCGCAAGCACAGCGACCTTCTCTGCTCTATAAACACACCCGATGTCAGTGGGTGTGTCACTCGGCTGTGGTCGCGGGTGGTGGTGGTGGTTGTTGCTGCTGCTGCTGCTGCTGCTGTCGTCGCCGCCGCCGCCGCCGCCGCTGTTGTTGATCTGTTGTGTCGGGGAGGGGGAGGTCCGAGTGACTTTGTCCAGATCCCCTCATTGCCCACACGCAACTGCAACATCTTCCCCGTACTGGGGTCGACCGACCCATCCCCCCCCTCTCATGCACAAGTTCAACATCGGCAACGTTCCTCACGTCGCAACTTCACGTGGATCTAGTTTGTTGCGCGGCCGGCGATGGATCGCTCCGCGCCGCCGCGCCGGCCAACACAGAAAAAGGAAGGCGAGGTGGTCGCGGCGCTGTGGGATTGGATGAGCGTGCGGTGTTGACTGGTGTTGCTAGCGCACGGTGAGGGAGTTGCTGTCGACCAGCAGCTCATTCTTGTGTCGGTCGCCGGGGTGTTGTCTGTACCGTTGCTAGACTAGAGCAATCCGCTGAGCTGCGGTGGAGAGGCGGCGATTCCATTGCGGCCGAGGAGCAGGCAGGCAGGCAGGCAGTGGTCTGGATTTTCGCTGGCGACCGATACCGTCCAGGCTCGGCATTCGTTCACCCGCCCGACGACGGCACCGACGAAGTGCCACTGCTCGCCGAGTTGACTTCGAACTGTCGCGAATTCGCTGATCAGTTCGGATCGCCACAGGACACTGCCTGACCAGGCGACTAGATCAGAACTGTCTAGCGCCGTGTGTTCGATCCCGTGGCGTTCGTTTTTATGTTTGTCGCTGCGTGTACCTGACCAGTGGCTGGCTGAGTTCCGTCGCACCCCCGCGGGTGGCGAGCGTGTGCTTGATATGCAATTGTTCATGTGCAAGTGACAAACATCGCAGTTAGCCGATGTGTGTGTGAGTACTTCCGTCAAATAAGGAATACCCCGCCCATCCGTGCTCGCAGCTCCACCGGTCCGACCTCATTGACAACCTTCGCCGTATTGGGAGCGTTACGCGGAGCTCCGAACGCGCTGAGTGGCCGCTCAGCTCGAGGACAAACGACAGGAAAGTAGAAAATAAAGACAAACGCGGCGAGTCGCGTTGCCGTGATCGCATCGCTGACAAAGCTGAGACTCTGACGCTCCGACTGAGGGACAATCCGGCAGTTGGCAAACATGTCGAACCAGACGGGTGGGTCGACATTGCTCGATGTCCTCAAAAAGAAGATGCGCGCCGTGAAGGACGAACTTGAAGTGGCCAAAGAAAGAGCGGATGAGTTCCAGAAGAAGTTCGAGGCTGAACGGCGCACCAGGGAAGCTGTGAGTTCACGATGGAGTTTTTCTAGTTTAAAAAAAAAAAAACAAACGAACAAAGAATCACTAAACGACAGACAAGCGAGTCTTACCCCCCAGAGACGACGTCGGGGTCGACGCTTTTCGCAGTGACATTGACATCTTTCGTTCCTCTGTCGTTCGCTTCCTACAGATGAATTTCGCTCGTTTGGGTTTAGCATAACCTTCCAGAGAACAAAATCTACTTTACAGAGCTACTAAGCAAAAATCACGAAAACGAAAAACTCATAAACAAACACACACACACACACACAGAGCGGTCTGTGGCAAAGGCAATTATTCGGAACTGTACGAATCGTATTAGGTATTCTCGCCAAAGTCCCCCTTCGTCCCGTCACGCATCTGCTTTTTCAAAAAGTCACTTTATCAAGTAGAGCGTCGCTTTTTTTTTCGCTGTGTCGTTGTTCATAGATGTTTTCCATATGCATTTTCGCTGTGTTTTTCTCTCTCTCTGGGCGCCCACCCATATTTCGGCGCAGTAACGTTGCATGCATACAATTGGCCATGTCGTCAGAATAGGACGATTTCGTTGTGATCGCCGCGTCGCGCCGTGAGCGAAGAAGCCTTCCATGAGATGGTCGTCTCCTCGACGCTTTGCGTTGACGCTGGTGCGTCCGCTGACGCCGCGACGAGCACCGGGTGAGCACCACAAGCGCGGCACAACAACAACGGCGGCCAGTTTAAGAGTGAATATGTGAAATCAAGCGAACGAAAGCGAATGTTCTCTCGATTGTCGGCACAATTGGAGTTGTCGATTAGCTATTTTTTAGGTCGACCTGTAACAAAAACCGAATTGGCCACGTTTACGCGGCGCGTGTTCATGTTCAGACAAAATGCGTTACTCAGAATTACACACACACACACGCACACACATATATGTATAAATTGAAATTAAAAATCATCGACGTAATGATTCGACGCGAATATTGGTATTATCGTTAGATTGGAGCTGTCGCCGGAACATTTTGCGGTATCGCTCGATTTATTCGAAACTTTCAAAGCGGCGATGCGTCATGCGGAGATGTCGTTCAGCCGAATACGAAGAAGAAAGAAACTGAACCGAAATACGCAACATTTTACAGAGCAATGAGATGATGATACTGAGTTATGAACAACCGTAGATGCAGCGATAATGTCGTGAATATTTTTTATGCTGCAGCGCTAAATTCGCTTCTGACGTGACCGCTCCTCCCCTGCGTTCTACTGTGGAGACGCGCCGGCCGGACAAAGGCGATCCCGAGCAGTGTCTTTGAATCGACATAAACTTTCTTGATTTTTGCTCCTCGTAAGCCCCCGATGAGAGCGTTCTATTCGTTGATTTATTTTCTGCTTCTTTCAATTCACGCTCGTTTCCGTCCGTCGTCTACCATAATCCGGACGGGTGGCATCGCCACTGGCCAATGCCCCAGCCGCGTCCGCCCTCGCGGTTTCACAGTGGCCACCTTCTAATTTTCGTCGTTCGACGACGAGCCCTAATCAGGGAGAAATGCATTTCAGTTGGCCTTTATTTGGCCCCCTCGTCCCATTGGTCTGTCCTCATTGGCAGCAACAACAACTACGACAACGACGACGACAACAACAACGGAAAACAATCATAGAAAAGCTACACCATAATTCTAGCAGATGACTATTAGATGACAGATTAGTTACGTAGATTTATTTGTTGCTGGCCACCAAGAACCAGGAGGGCTCACTACGTCGAACGTTGACTGAGCGATGACGCTCACGGCGACCTGGAGAGACGTAAATTGGCAGAACAAACGCTAACTGTAGTTCGTTTTCGGTCTCTCTACTCCGTTTCTGGCAGTAGAACTTCGGCGAGTTTCGGATGGATTTTTCGCATCGGACACGTCCTGACTGTTGCTGTCAGCAGGGGCCTGTTCAGGACCCCTCAGTCCGGCTTCGCTTGGCCTACGCTGACGGAGTAACGTCCTAGCCATGCCGTAGCGTCTATTTCCCATCTCATTAGAGTATAAACAAAAAGAAAATTAGATGAACAATGTCACACAGTGACGAATTGTATCGCACCCTGAGCCACTCTATCGATAGGATGCGTTTCCATGGATCGCCTGAAGGTAGGACCGGGGAACTGGGAACTTTGGCCGTGGCGTTGGCTAGCACGACCTAAAAATGAGTAGACATAAAAAGTGTGGTTTACTATTGAGCATTTGGCGGTAATCGTATCGATCGACGCTTTGGGGTGGGTGGGTG
>MNPL01012286.1:1375-11840 GCA_002081605.1 Tropilaelaps mercedesae
CCGCCAGCCACGCCTGCACCGGTCACGGTGTCAAACGGTTACGTGCCCGTACACAGAGCCAACCAGTGAGGGGCGTCCAGGAGCTAACTGATCCGATATCTCGATCCGACGGAGGCTTGAGCTCTCGAAGCTCAACGAACCTCTCTCTCTCTCTCTCTCTCTCGGTCGAAGTCTCGTACCGGAGTGAGAGGTCACAGCGTGGCAAAAAGTCAATGGAATATCGATCCCCGCGGGGGGGGGAAGGGCGGGGTAACAAATGAGGCTGTTGGATCACTTCGCCACGAACAATTAACGAGTTAGTGGGCGGCGGCGTTCTAGAGGGAAAACCGAAAAATAGGTATCCGAGTCGATGTAGCTTAACGCTGATGTCGTGCCAGCTGACCGCTGAGAACGCGCTCAAAGCTGTCGGTGGCAGAGTCGCTCATCTAACGCTAAGTAGCCCGGCCAAGCAAAAGCGTCGTAGTTGGACATGTTCGTCGTAACGTGGCGTCGCCTCAACGTGTCCACGTAGAAACGTGACATCAGAAACGGCTCCGACCGGTCACGAGGGTGTATTTGTGAGGGTGTTGTTTGCCACAAAGCCTAGCTGATGCCCGGCTGCCCACTAGTGAAGAGTGAAGCACGCCACTATTCAGTGAATCTTCTTTCAACCGACTTCTGAGCACGGACAACTTTGTCACAATGTCACTGCCGGACGGCAGTGGCTTCATGTCCAGACAACGTCGCGTGTCACGTCGGGATTCTTCCAGCTGCACCCGGCGACGAACGTGCCGGCCAACCCCGGCACGCCCGATAATAGCGGCAGTAGAAGCGAGTAGTACCTGTGGTAGTTTAAGTCGGGGCGCCGGTACCAAAAGAGGAAAAGGCGAATATATATATTTGAAAAAAAACAGGTAAGGAACTGCTAGGAAAAACTAGAAGAGTGCAGTGATGAATGAAAATGGGAGACGCACAGAAAGCTACGCGAGCAAGGCCAGGAGCCCCAAGGATAGTCATTCACTCTCCCGTGTTCATTCAGGATGCCTGCCGAACAAGCTGGCCCACTTCAGCCGAAGCACGGCCGTGGGTGAACTTCGCTAACGAAGCGTGGCTGAGGGAGCTGTTGACAGAAGCAGAACGAACTGGAGACGAGGGGCCGGCCGATTTGAATGCGTGCGTGTATTATATTGTATACTATGTAAATATTGTTGCTGTTGAACTCTAGCGAAACTCTGACGCAAACTGCGGATAGGCGAATTGACAGATAGAGCATAGGAAAAATAAGTACATACATTATTTGATGACGAAAATGGCGATAATTATTATTATCGCAATTATGACGAAATGAAAGGAGATTGTGAAGCCTTCCAGAGTGAAAAGGGGGACAATTAGGTGAAAATAGAACGAAGGGCCGAAGACGGCAAGAATGCTGGTTCGAAAAGTAGAACCTTGCCGAAAGCGCCATGGGACTGCAGAAGCAGAAGCTGGAGGGGGGGTATTTCTCGTACGGTCCGAGCAATTCAAAGAAATCGAATCTTTGAAATGAGTAGAGAACGGACGAAAAAACGAACTTTAATCGATGGAGCGGCGAGTAAAGGAACAAATGAGGGTTTGTGTGAAAGCTGAAATGTGTGCTGGAGTGTAAAAGCGAGAATTTATCATCTATTTATTTAGTGTAAATAAACTGTCATAAATAAATCGGGGACAGAAAATAAATTGCTTTCAGTATCACATAAACGAATGGTGGTGTCATTTTTTCGTTCGAGTTCCACGGTAGCCATATTAGCACTTTGCAAGTAGCAATATTGAGATGAGTGTACGATGAGATCAGATTGGAGCGTGTGAACAAACAAGATCCTACTTTTCTTCACATGCCGCAAGGATCAGCTCGCTGAGAACTTGGTCGAGTTGTCGTCGTGACACTCATGCATGGAAAACAGTAGCTTCTTCATCGGTGGGTTTGTTTGTTCTCTGCTTCGTACGGGGTCAGTGTCACTGTGTCGGCTGGCCCGGAAGGTCAGCCGGACAATGCTAAATATTTCGAATCGGTAACATTTGTTGGAAGTGACTCAAAGCCGAAGAACCAGCCGGAGTGGAACGAAATGCCGTCGTCTATAGTCACCATAGCTGACATCAATGCGTGACAAGGCTTATTGACACCAATGTGAAACGAAAGCTGCGACACTGCGAAATCTACGCTCTAATCAATGATTTTTTTCGTTACTAAAATGCGTGTCATTACAAGAATATATAAGGTTTCCTTATATAGTCAGACAAGATCGTTTAGGAATTCGTTAGTTCATAGCGAGCAGAAGCAAAATAATTACCAGTCTGGGTATCCTTGACTACGATTATGTGCCTTTGTTCTCAAGCACATTTTTTTGAGCTTATCCTCTGAGTATGGGATTTTTGTTCTGTCGTTTTTCGATCTCGGTGTAATTTAGAAATTCATTGTCTCCTTGGACTCCTTCGACAGGTCATTTACCTCCAGCGAAAAACCATTTACTCCAAAAACCATCGTGCCTCCACTGGCGATAGTGTAAGTTCAGGTATACTGAGGCGGACCTTAAAGGTTTACCGAACGAACGTATCGAAGCACGCAAGAAAAAAGACAGGGTAAATTATGTTTTATCGACCAACGCAATCATAAAATCTTGCTCAAAGAACCACCTAGTTGTTTAGTTAAGTGACTACCCGTGTTCACTTGATGGCGGTTATCTTGTGTGTCTTTAATTACATCTCTAAGCCAAGCGGCAATTTCAATACGAGTGTTGTATTCAGTTTCGGCGCACATTCAGTTTTTTTAAGTTTGTAGCAAATGTTTAACAGAAGCCCGATTACCACCTCTAGGAACGTCATCTAAGAGACTTTCACCGACACCTTAACGACATTTACCGCAAATCAGTTACGTAACCAAACAGGTTCCCAACTGCTTACGGAATCTACACGGCGCCATGGCAATCACCTCCCTCCTCGAAAAAGCTGTTTTACAAAAATGGCATTAGCAGTTTCATAGTGTTCATACACTCGGGACGAGTGCTAGTAATGTTAGATACGGCAGCATTTGACGTTCGAGCGTCATTTGAGCGGTGAAGACGTCGCTGTCGTGCGGTCCTACCACCAGCCGCAAAACGAGTCGAGCTAACTCGACCGGCTCAGAATGTTTTCAACCGTTTTGGCTGACCGTCTGGCTGATGCGAAACGCATCGGTCGCCAACCATTTGAAGTTCAGCGAGACGACGTACTTGTCGATGTCCTTCGTGTACTCGTTTTGGAATCGGCCTAAAATCGCCAGAGGCTTGATCGACACGTGGGACCGATTGCACCTGATGACGATGTCGTAGAAGGGGTTCATGTTCATTACGACCGGCTGGTTCAGGTCCGTCGGCTTCGACACCTCGCGAAACTGCTGCTCGTGCTGGATGACAAACGTAGGAAATCGTCGTGCCATTGGCTCTGGACTGATGCGGGTAATGGCGAGACGGAAGTAGCCGCAAGCGGTGATAATCTGTCGTTCGATTTCCCGTAGACTCAGTGCGTACTCTGGATGCTCGTTGAGGGATTGCCGACAACGTCCGGCTCTTCTGGCTAGCGCGTGGAGCAATAGGCCGGTCGCAATGTACTCGGGCGAGTCTCTCACGGCGAGCGGATTCGATTGTTGCGCCGAAGCGAAACTCTCGAGAATTTTGTCATAGGATCGGTGCACGAGAATCCCGTACGGAAGGTACAGTGGGATATTATCTGCTTCGTCGTCCATGCGATTTGGTCAGTTTCGCCAACACGAAACGTATGTTGTTACGCGTAGACCGCAGACCGACGGTCTATTGCTGCTCTATCGCGTCAGGAGAGAACAGGGCGATCAAGCAAAGGAAGCAGCGGCCCAACTGGTTCCCTTATTTAATGGCGTGATGAGTCACTAACACTAATTTGAAGCTGAATCACACTCAACAACACACTCAGATTGACCTCAGTATGGGAAAGAGCAAGGTTGGACAAGCAAAGGTTTTCACGCAAGAAAAATACGCTTTTTATTTGCATAGGAGGTACCGCTTGCGAGGTGAACGCACCGAAAGCTCATTGCAACCAGACCGTGCGAGATGTCCCAATCAGTCCAGTCGAACCTGTTCGTACCCCGTAGGAGAACGATCTATCCTGTACGGGGAACCTAACATGCAGCCCAGACCAACGCCAGCCTGCTTATATAAAGCCGAAACGCCTACGCACTACCTAGGTAGAACTTATATATCGATTTACCTTAATAAGCAGTTTATATTTAGACTATATATAACACACACACACACACACACACACGCGCCAATACTCCGCCCATATATGAACCATTAATAAACGGTAATAATAAATAATTACTGGACGGTCATCCACCAGTATTATGAAGGCATGTGTTGTCTCTACGAACGCGCAGCGATCTATGTTGGTCAATTTCTACCAAAACAAACCACAGAAATACTAAATCTCGATTACTGTGGTGCGGCTAGTTAGCTTCTGAAGCCGCATGCACAATGTCATCGGCGCAGAACTCCGTCAACATTTACAAACATACACATAACGCATTCACTGAATGTGTCCATACGAGTGTCTCTACTGCACGTGCGAATCACGATCCCCATGCACGAGCGAGCACCGAGTACGTGCGATGTTAGTCAACGGAATCGTTTTAGATTCTCGTTCGCAAGTGGAAAATCTTCTTGAAACAGCTGTCCGTGGGCGTCGATGTAGCTTTTTAGAACATTCGTTCGTCGAAACGCCTGCTCAACAAGTCTCTTCGGTTCTTGGCCGATTAGCTCAACACGCATAGGAACTTAACTGCAAAACTTGTTCTGACGATAGTGATGGTGAAGCGAGATCAAAGAGTTATGCTCTAGAAAATATTCAACTGCAGAACAGCTGAAGCTGTTCAAAGTGAAGCACTTTCTTCTTCAAAGGCCAGAGTACAATGGATAGTCTTTCGCAAGATATCCAAACGGGCTCAAATATTCACCATTTTTTCCGACACAAACGAGTCACGAAAATTCTCTAAGATGTGTAATCCCATTGTTCTGACGCAAACATGCTTCGACTGAGGTTGCTCGAGTGTCGCTTCTGATCTGGGCGATTCTTCACAATCAGACTGGTCGTTCCGGATAACCTTGATTTAAACGTGCGGCGAGTTTGGCTAGAAAAAACGACGCGACTGCAGGTCCAACCATGCCAACGCGGTACGCGTTACTACCAGGGGTTGAACGGAACTTTTGGACTACGATAACCCAAGTCTACCGCAAGGGCGCAGAAAACTCTTCAGTGTTAGGGGACGATTTGTGATTTGGTCGTAACGGTAAATTTCAACATATTTCGGAGAATCCATAGTGACGGCAGTTCGAACAAAAAAGGCACGAAATCAAAGGTTGCTAACTAACTTTGTTACACGATACCCAATCGATCGTATTTTATTTGAAACGAGACATTTAACTTTCTACGAACGAATTCCAGATAAATGCGGAAGGTTGCTCGCTATGTCTCTTATTTGTATGATAGCTTCCGCATCGAAGTACCGTTAACGTTCGGGCAAATACACTTCGAAGTAACCAGTTCAAAGTAACCTGCGCTTGAAGCTGCCGGGACAGAGAGCCGGATCGTTAATACGTTCTCGAAGCGCGTTCGCAGGCAGGGGCACTGTGAAAGCGAAGTGTCAAGCTTGAAAAATCATATCCTTCTAGACAGTCGTCATTCCGTAATATTGCCCGCCCGTCCCCCCCAGAAGCACTAGGTGTTCTTGTGTACATGTAAACACATTTGTAATCTCAAGGCCACGGCTTCACACAGGATATTAGTTTATTTGTTGTTGTTCTCGCTACTGAGGCTCCCTCGCTTGATTTCTACCTGCGATATAATAAGACGATTTCCGTATACTGAAGGGAATAGAAACTGAATAACAGCTGAATGAATATGCATAATATCACTCCCTAAAAACTGAACATCATTCTACCTCAGGGGCAAATAAAGGTGAATTTGAATAACATTGAGTGTAACTTATCGATCTTAATAGTAGTAGTAGTAGTAGTAGTGTAGAGGTGAATTCATTATCTAGGCTCACTTATCAGGCTTATTGATATATCTGTCATGATATTAGACACTAGTTCAAAAATCCAAATGACCTAACCTCGTAGCGAGATGTTGTAAAAAGCCAGTTGTACTACAGTTGTTTGTTAGTTAGTGATGTGCCGGTTATGCCTTTTATTATTCAGTGGCTCTGTGTATGCTCATTATTGTCGTGACGGGCAGACGAACAAACGCCTCACCAGTTCGTCGGTAATCGACGCGCATGCTAATTGGCCAAGTGTATCTAGTCGAGAGATTATTGTAAACTACTGGTAACTCCTGGTTAGCTTTGTCATTTTATCAAGGCTTTGCTGGCGTCTGTGACAGTCGTCGCGCGGCCGCCCGAAGGAGGCCGTCATCCAAAGGCCCCTTTTCCACTGGTTAGCCTTTCCCCATGGCGACGGTGGCCTTATCTCTCGCAATAGGCCATTTCTCTCCTTAGCAAAGGTTGTCCATATCTTTTTCAACCGTAGTTGTTCTTCTCGTGCAAAGTCGATGGTCATCATCTTCAACCTGCCACTCGGCGCGGCGGCCCAAAACCCACCACAGTGAAAGATGGCAACCCCTGTCCCACGTACAAGTAGCGATGTCCCTCCAATAATAGCCCTGTTGGACCGTCAGGCGTTATATTGCCGACAGATCAACTCAGGTTGGCCAACTCAGGTCGTCGAAGATAACGCGAAGAGGCTTCCTAGGTCGTTAGTCCTTTTTTACAACTTGAACAATAAATTCCAAAGACGTAATTCATCGTAATCCGCACACGCCGGTATTTGAGGGTGGTGGCGGTTGTGGGCGCTTTAGTCCGCTGTAGAATTCGCGAACACCGGCGAGATTGAAGATACGACAAACTGGCAGACAGAGGAGTGCTCATGGAGTTGTTGGGCGACTATCGAATAGCTGAGATTCAATTAGAAACCCTGACGAACGTTTGGAGAGCACGAATCCCAATGACAACTTGACTAAGACTTAGGTTGGCGTTTGAAACGCCAATACGCGAGCGGCACACAATCCAGGGATTTCGGCGGTGGCGTCAGATGGTACGAGAAACCTTGAAATTTCTGCAAAACAGCGCGTCAGACCATACTTCCTCGATTAGAATCTGCGCACAAATTCACGTCGATTAGAAGCAACATGGCATTCAACCATGACAAGCAACAAATTACATGAAGTAACCGCATAACAACACCGAGACAAGGTAAACAAGGTCGTTTCGTTTTGAAGAATTACTAACTCCGTGCTGCAACCTCATACCATACTTTCTTCGGTGGTAGAGGAACAACAGAAGCCATGAATGGGACCGGGCGTTCGGACTCGCAAGATCTGCGAACTGGCGATCCGGAACGACAGGATGTCGAGTGACTCTCGCGCTATTTCCGATGACCGCACGAGTAACTGTCGGTGCACGTGAACATCCAAATGCCAGAAAATCTTCTGGCATAAATTCTCTCTACATGAGCACGGATACTCTCGTACTAACCTCCACTACGTACGGTCCTTGCGATTCGTATGGGAATGCGATCCAATGGACTCATGATTAAACGACGGAAGCGAACCAGTAATTCTTCTGCAAAACGACAAAAAAGGGTTCGATTCGAATAGGGCTTTGATCCAAATACGGGATGCGTCTCTCGAATCGGTCAGAACATGGATATGCCCGGTAAAGACGGACCATGCCGTAGGAGCGACGGTTCTATATCAAGCTGTGAAAAAACTCGTTACCGTTGCAGGTGTTGATTTCGGAGTGAACCTCGCCTTTTTGCGTGAAAAAGTCACCAAGAAAATGATGAAGCGCTTAGCTGGTGTAAACGGCTTTGGCGTCAGCGATATTACTTGATATTTCGTTTACTTTTCTTCACATTTTATTAACGGTATTGTTACCAGAAACAATCATATGACGCTTGTCATTAGCGCTTGGACATTGTGTTTAACTTTTTTACGAAAAGAAACCTTTTAAGCCGTATGGCGAAAGACTCATCTTTAACCTCGTGACAACACGCCAGCCATCAGAATTTTCTGCAATTTAATATGGTAAAATACATCTTCCGGTAAACTGTCATAGTAATATACAAAGAGCCCGTAGAGTCCATAATTTTGGAGATAAATGTCATTTTCAGAAGACGGCTTCTGTCTTCCTTGCGTCTCTTGTTGACATCGAAGCGCCTCTGTGGAACGTAAACTGTGAACGACGCGTGTCAGTTTTTTCTGCTGGTGTTTTTCGGACGTATATATATATATATATCGTCATGATAACCTTAGGGCCTAAGGCGACCTTCAAATAACGTTATAGTTATACACAAATGACTATTTATCGACATGGGATCCGTCTGTAAAGGCGCGATTGCAATGGCAAAATGTTTTTGAAGGGAACAATGGTAACGTAAAGGCTGCCGAGTTAGTTACCAGTCATCGCTAACTCTAGATACAGGCAATCGCCGCGCCTAAGGTTCACCTTGCAACTTTCTTGAGTGATGAGGTTGATTGCAAGGCGAGCTGAACGTACATTATGTCTGTTTTCCTTTTTAGAACTCGTCCGGTTTAGTGAATTGTCGCAGCCGATCGTCGAACGGAATGGAGATACGGCATAAATTGATGCTAGCTTACGACATCCTACCGCGGGCCCTGGTTCTGCTATTCACAGCCTCGATGGCAAACGCTTGCAAAGAACGCTGTAATACGTTGACGCATTGCTACAATATGGCCATAGTTGGTAAGTAGAAGCCAAATGAACATTGCCCCTAAATGAATCTCTACCAGCCGGGTATAGCGAAACCTCGTTGGTAGGCCGAATCAGGCGCAGATTGATTATAGGACCGCATGGTCCTATGGACTTTCGAAGAAATTCGATTTCTGTTTGAGTTCGGAATTCGAGATTTTCGGCGCTCATTGTTTATTAGGGCGCACCCGACCAGTGTTAGTGTTATCTCGGCGAATCATTTCCACGTTTTATTTGTCGCTTGATTAGTTTCTAGCAAACTACACAGGTCTCACACTTGTCAGACGTATGCAGGGCTAGGTTTTCTCTGAAGTGCTTTTATGCACGTCTTGGTTCTTCAACATTGCGGCTATATTACTGTCGATTCCTGTCGATTTGTGGCATTTTCCAGATATGCCTCAGACATTGCCAGTCGAAGTCGGCCGCGAGATCCGGCTGAATTGTCCTTTGCTTAGTGACATGATTTCGCTGAACAGTTCGCCGCACCCCCTCACCGTGAATGCGTCGAACTTGCACTTCAAGCGGTCGGACCAACCAGTGTCAATTTTGTACGAGAGTAATCCATATATTGAAAAAGTGAATGAGATGACCATCGCCTTCGTGAAGCAGAATGCCACCGTAGATGACGCCGGTACCTATGCCTGCGAAGCAGTCGTAGGGGAGGTCCACTATCCTGGTTGCGATACGCGAGTCGAGGTCGGTGTCAAGCCGAGGGAGGTCACGGATTTCCTCTGCACGTCGATAAAGTTCATGAGTATGACGTGCAGCTGGAAGAACCCGGACAACGGTCAAATGAAGACAACTTATGCCATCGAAGTGATACGTGGCCTGGGCGCTTTCAACGTGAGTGTGTCCTGCCCACGCGACATGACAACGTCAAACTCGTGCACGTGGACGCGGGCATCCGACCCCTACTATGAGGTCTTCGCCGACAAATTCAGGTTTAAGATAACTGGTTCGAACAGCCTCGGAAGCGTTTTCTGGGAGTACGTGCTCGAGCACTACGCAATTGTCCAGCTCCCTCCGGTGATTGATTTACGAATTCGCAACGTTACCCAGCGAAGTGTAGCTATATCATGGAAGCCACCTGCCGAAGCCGACATCCGGATAAACGCACTGGCGGACCAGCAATCGACGACAACTCCCCTAAAATTAGTATACGAAGTGGAACTGCGCCGTCACGGAGGCAGCGCGTCACTTGTGGAGAGATTGGACACAGCGACGTTTTTTTACGACAAGCTCGTGCCCAACGTCGAGTACGAGGTGAGGGTGCGATGCTGGTTCAACATGGTCCGCAGACCCGAGCTGTACTCAAACCCTACGATCAGTGCGTTTAAAACGAACAAGGATAAACCTCAAAGGCCACCGTCCATTCATCCAAGCGGCTTTCAGTATAGGCGATTCCTCAACCATCGAACAGTCATTTTGCTCTTTGAGGAGCTCTCACGCGACGACTGGAATGACGACCAAGTAAAGTAAGTGCCATAAGAAAGCTCCAAAAGATCGAATTAATATCTGCCAGGGAAAATCGCTGTGCATCTCTTTGTTCATAATAGCAGCCATGCCCTCGCGTGAATTGAAAACCTTTGTTGAATATACACATACTGTCATATATATATATATATATATATATATATATATATGTCTTTGTAATTGTGATAGAAACATATATATATA
>MNPL01012294.1:3957-23561 GCA_002081605.1 Tropilaelaps mercedesae
AGACGTTAAATGTTGGCTGATGGTCAGCTTTAAAAAAATAAAAATATATAGACGATAGATAGAGGTAAGTATGTAGATGATAGTTAGCAAAAGAAATGAATATATAGGTTATAGATAGAGAAAGAGGTAAATATGTAGATGATAGTTAGAGAAAGAGATAAATGTATAGATGATAGATAGAACAAGAGCTCAATATATAGATGATAGATAAAGAGGTATATATAGATGATAGATAGAGAAAGAAATAAATATATAGTTGATAAATCAAGAAAGAGGTAAATTTATATATGATAGACAAAGAAAGAGGTAAATATATAGATGATAGATAGAGAAAGAGGCAAATTTATAGATGATAGACAGAGAAAGAGGTAAATATATAGATGATAGATAAAGAAAGAGGTAAATATATAGATGATAGATAGAGAAAAGGCTAAATATATAGATGATGATAGATAGAGAAAAAGGTAAATATATAGTTGATAAATAAAGAAAGAAGTAAATATAGAGATAGATAGAGAGAGAAGTAAAATGTGGATGATAAATAGAGGAAGTGGTATTTATATAGATGATAGGTAGAGAACGGGGTAAATATATATATGATAGATAAAGAAAGAGGTAAATGTATCGATGATAGATAGAGAAAGAAGTAAATATATTGATGATAGATAGAGAAAGAGGTAAATATGTGGATGATAGATAGAGAAAGAAACAAGTAATTATGTAGATAAAAGAAAAATAAAGGAAGAGAGGTAGACATATAGACGATAAATGGACAAAGAGAGAGATAAACATACAGATGATAAATAAAGAGAAAGAGAGAAGTAAATATATAAATAATAGATGCACAAAGAGCGAAGTGAATATATAGATGATAGATGGAGAAGGAATGAAGTAAATATATGGATGATAGATAGAGAAAGAGGGACGAAAATATATAGATAATAGACACCGAAAAAGAGCATGAAAAATAAAGATGAAAGGTAAAGAAAGAAAGAGATAATATATAGATGATAGAGAAATAGAGAGATACATATATAGATGACAGAGAATGAGAGAAATAAATATATAGACGATAGGTAGAGAACGAGAGAGGTAAATATATAGATGAGAGATAGAGAACGAGAGAGGTAAATATATAGATGATAGATACAGAACGAGAAAGGTGAATATATAGATGAAAGATAGAGAAAGAGAGAGGTAAATATATAGATGGTAAATAGAGAAAGAGAGAAACAAACATATAAATAGTAAATGGAGAAAAAGAGAGGCAAATATATAGGTGAAAGATGAAAAAGAGCAAAGTAAATAGATAAAAAAGAGTAAAGGAGAGTAGGTAAAAGAAGTAAGAGAAGAAAAGTAAATATATAGACGATAGATAGAGAAAGAGAGAAGTACATATATAGATAGTAGACAGAAAATAAAAAAGTAAGTTAGATGATAGACAGAAAAATGAAAAATTAAAAATATATAAATAATAGATCGAGAACGAGAGAGGTAAATATATAGATGATAGATAAGAAACGAAATAGATAAATACAAACATGATAGATACAAAATGAAAGGGGTAAGTATGTAGATGATAAATAAATAACCTTAAGAATGTGGTCATCTACCACAAATTATTTTCATATTTTTTCTGCAGGTGATTGATTTCACGTCCCGAGCAAACGTTTCGAGCTGTTATTTGTAAGCAAAATGTTTTCACCTTGAAACGCTTATCAAAACTCTCTTTAAACGCCTGTAGAACTCACATTATTCTGTTTATCCCGCGTTTGTCATTCCAGAAACAATTCGCCAGCATTTTCCACGCATGTCGTGATTGCGTTTGCGTGTCTGATGCCGGGCACGTTATTGCATTAAACTACGGAAAAAACAGCAGACGTCTAACAGGCGGATAAGCACCTCATTTAGCTTTATCTAAAGGATGTCCTTGTACGATAACACAGGAGTATTGGCAACAGTAGGAACAATACATACAAGTGCGAAGCGTCCCTTGGGAGTCGTTTGGATTCTTAAGGAAGGCGAATGTCTGAATGCGTTGCCACATTTAACGATTCATTGCTCAGGGAGTCTACTAGGAAGAGGTTAGAATTCGTGCGATGGCGTACGAATAACGAGCTAGCCTATAGCTGCTAGCATTTCGGGCCCTGACTGAGACAAGGATACCTAAAAATTAATTCCCTGCTAGAATAAGTTGTCTTTCACCCTTCACAGAAATCGAATATGTTAAGGTCGTGGTGTAACTCAAGCCATTGAACTAGTTCATATCATCATCGAACAGTTCTACCTGATTCTTGGTATCACGCTACCCTTTACACGAACACAAGCTGCTTAGTGAGTTATAAGAGATAATACTCGTATTGTGACAACGCCGATACGCCGACGTAAAACAATTTTTTTAGCAGATCTGATTGCCATGCTTCTACACCATACTTTGCTGCGCGGTATCTAACGACACTCTCAAGGTTTGCCAGTATAGTATTTTTATTACCGTTGTCCGATAAAGAACCGAGGTCTAACACATATGTGTGCAGAGAAAGCATGGGTCGGATACCCTCGCCTGTTTCCTTCCAGACTCCATTCTATACGCTGTGGGCGTCTTTCTAATAAAGAAGAACACGAATCTCACCCAACCCTGGAGAACTGTCATCTTCGTAATCTTTAACAGGAAGAACAGTAATGTGCTATACATATATTTATATAGATCATCCTTTGCATGTAAATCCCCATCATCCTTTTTTACTTTTCATGTGCGGAGTCGAGATAAATTCTTTGTCGTTAACTTCACGCTCTTGCGTGAGCATTAGATTTCAGCTAGAGATTAGGCCACAAAGAGCGTGCGTTATCGCTCATAATGGTTGAGGTGACGAAAGCGTGCCCTATGCGGAACCAAATAATAGATCCTATCCGCAAATCAACGCTTCACCCTTTCAGCGATTCCGCAACAAGAGCATCCAGATATAGCGGTGATGATGTACGGTAGCATTAAATAGATTTACGTTATTTTATACTGAATCAGAGTACCGCATCAATTTAATCAATGTTTTAAGCAAGTTGTAATGTCATCTAGCTATCCGCATACCCAATTTTTTTTCTTTATATCCACATGGGGGGCTTGTATACCCACCTGAGGGGCTCAAGCCAGCTCCTCGATGTCGTAGTGCTAATTTGAAAACTTGTGTTCTGAAAAGTACCGGACACCATCCTACTTTCCTCAAGCCAACCTACTGAACATCGGGACTGTTTTCAGAATCGCATCGAACTAACGCCCGTGAGAGTGAGTAGACGAAATACGCGCTTTAAATCTGGTTCCATCCTCGTAATGGGAAACTAAGTAAACGAGTACGTGCTTCAAATGTAGTTCAATCCTGGCCACGCTTCTCATTTCGGTTTTACAGCGGTTCTTCGAATCCATTTTGCGATAATCCGCTTTTCATTGGAGACGTCATTTCAGAAATACCCCACGAATCCAGCGCTGTTGTCCGAATGAACGTCACCTCCTCGTACACTGTAATTTTGGGTACGACAGACTCAGAAGCTATTTTTAGAACGACTGGATGGAAAAGTATGACTCCTTGTACTCTACTCGTAGACAGCCCTGTAGCTCGTATTGCAATAACAATTTGAGCTTTCGGACATGGCTGGACTACGTGGTCACACCCATTTCGTTCTGATAACCTGTTATACGGGTTATTTTGTAACTCAACTACGAATAAGACTACGAGTGATATATATGTTTGACAAATTCTACAATGCTATTTGCGAATTTGGTCTTCCGTATGGGTTGCAATGTTTTGTGATTTCAGTGACACTGAGACGGGGCCAGAGAGAAAATGTTTTCAAGACACGTTTGCTTTGAAAGAGACTGTAGTCAAACATTTCAGCGTGGACAGCTTCTTCTAGACTTCGAAGAATTTTAAAAATTTTTGCTGCTGTCAACCATATTAAATGGTGTCGCGTAGCTGTCTTCGCACTGTGCGACGTGGCTCTCGAGCGATTTTCCGTCCTTTAGTCTTTTAAACAGCTTTGAAGAAGGTCAATAAAGTTCGAAACCTTACTCTAGCTTTTTTCCAAAAGATAATCCGAATTTGAGCGTCGTTGTAACCATCAGCAGAATATCGGCTACTCGAAACCCTAAAATTAGTGTCTCAGATATGAACTATAGTTTCTCAACTATTTTGGTCAGGTACATAGCTATTATCTCCCAAAATATTTTAAATCGTTTTTGATGGTACTAACCGGCTGGCGATGGCTGGTTGTACTTCCTAAATAGGAAAACTCCACTAAATACGATATCAATGTAGGGTACATAAAATCTTTCTTTGACGTTACTCTTCCAGAGTAAAACTTAGGACATTTTTTTACACAGCAAATAATGGTGAGCTTTGCATAATTTGCGACCGCGTGCCAAATAGTGTCACTAGCTCTTTGATGGAAGAATTATATTTTTCAAAGCTGACCATCAGCCAACATTTTACGTCCACGGTAACAGTTTTTGCATTACTTCGTAAGACGGACCACATATAAATGTAAATGTGCACCGACGGGGATCGAACCCGTGCACCTACGTGTCTCCTCCAGTCGCAAAGCGCATATGAATGCACCAAGCCATCGAGCTCGGTGCACATTTATCTTTATATGGAGTCCGTCTTACGAAATAATGCGAAAACTGCTACCGTGGACGTTAAATGTTGGCTGATGGTCAGCCTTAAAAAATATTTAATGACAGAATTATAAATATATCTAACCTAATACAATACTTATTACACAGTACAACTAGTTCTGATCAAAATATACTCTTACATTTTTTCGCTGAATCTAATAGAAAATGTTTTAGGTTTCCAGGGGTGTTTCAGTATGTTTTGAAGAAACAGGCGTCAAGGAGAATCCACGCTAGCTCCGTAATTGCTAACTTTAGAAAAAAAGTGTATTTTCTAATTCGAATTTAGCAGTGTATTCCAAAAAGCATGCTTTCAAGTCGATTGCGGCTCAAACCATGTCTTCTTACATATCTTATTATTTAGTACTGTCAAATAAAGTTAAAAAAAAAAAAAGATCTTTTAACACTTTTGCACTAATTTTTATTTAAAAACGATTTTTTAACAGTTTTGCACTGATTTTTCATTTACGTAAACGTGACACTTGATTAAAACAAATGCGAAACGAGACGAATTAATGCTTAACGCGACCCTATGTAGTATCAGTTTTTCGTAGAGTACGCTTTGCAATTCATGGATAACCACACATCACAGGAAAAACAGTTGCTATAGACACACAAATGCTCGAGCGGATCCCTATAGTTCTTTTGAGTGTATCTAATAGAACAGAGCCAGCAAGATCGAGCTGTATGTGGGCATCTTTTGCTCGCCATCGTAGTTCGCCGCGCATTTGAAAAGCTGCGTCCGTCTTTGTGCGTTGATGGCGGAGCAATTCGACAAAAAAGTCCGGCGAGTGAGGAAAAGACACCCCGTAAATCGAGCGGAAAATTGATGTCTCAGCCGCAGCTTGTTTCAGCGTCTGTCCATAGAGCCTGTGGAAATGCAGGTTTCTATATAGGCCTTCTTAAAGACTTAGCTAGGCTAAGCTAGATGTATGTTGTGTTTTGTTGACGCCTCGTACAGTACTTCTACGTCAGCACCGACAAGACCCAAGAAGACATGCTCGCAAGAAGTTGTGCTACGTTCTATCAACGAGCTACAGGAAGTATTATGATGCAATGATTCTTATAGATAATTACGGTAAATGCATTCTGCTGGACTAAAGCCTAGCCAAAGCCAATATACAAACCATTTCGCCACGATGTTTTATCTAAATGTATTGTTTTGCCTTCATTTAGAGCCTTTACATATTGTAGCTAACAACTTGAACGTGTTTTTATTTCATTTCCAGTACGAAGAAGGGTCTTGTCAAACGCTGTACAGCAACACATACATGGTAAACGCAAGTCGAAAACTTAAACAGGCCAATATTCCCATACGTGACGCGCGCTATGTAGCCGCATGTGTTGCCGGTCAAACTTCTGCATAACAGCAACCCTTTAAAATTATTTTTATGACGTTCAGATGCGATTAATGCTATGTCTCAATTAACTATACCTTAAGATACTGAAACTAATGCACAAGGATATATGGCATGTCTTGAGGGTTGTACGTTTTGGCAGGTCAAAACGCCCTCAGTTTTACCACAGGCATCCAGCGCCGTTCCATACCTAGACTAGTTGGCAATGATCGGAGTACAAAAGTTGAAAAGGACAAAAAATGCAACAAAGACGACGTGCGTCCAAAGTGTCTCCAACGATTTACTCCAACAGGTGTAAGATGGAAGACATTTTTTCGCCTCGTACCCGGTATAGTGAAAAACTCCACTCACAGAGTCTACGCATCTTCAGTTTTCAGCATTTTGCAGGCGTTGAACAACGACAGTGACAATAAATTCTTAGTTGGTAGCACGTCTACATTTCCAATTTCCTAACAATAGTACAAGTTACATTAGACAATTTACACTTATAAGATACACGATTACCTTAACCGGTACGGTTGGCGGCAAAGTGTGCCAGCTCTCAGTAGCGATAGAACACACACAGGGACAAGCGCCATTTGTGCTTAATGATTCGTCCACTTCGGGGAGACAAGCCAAATGTACTGCGTGCAGGTGAGTTGAGACGGAACGCTTCGTCGTTTTCCGCCGTTGAATTTCTGATCCCATGTGTTTCACCTTACTTTACTGGCCGGGACGAATATGAGTGGAGTTAGAGGACGGACATTGGGTGAGCCCACCCACGTCCACCTTCCGTGCAACGTGCGTGCAGTCATATACACGTCTTTGAATGTATGTCATCGCCTACTGCCGTCAGTGTGCGACGCCGGGAGATGAATCCGGCCAACAGCGGCGGCAGCAGCACCGGAGAAGCACGAAAGTCTCGTTAGCAGTGAGAGAGAGAGAGAGAGGAAAAGAGAGAGAGCATCAGTGAGCGAACGACGAGAGAAGAACAGGCTTAACATAGGGCAGGCGAACACTGAGATACGAGGAGCACGGGCAGAAATGTGGAAAACGGGGGCAGATCCTCTGTCGCCTCTCCCCTGAGGCGATCCATCACCCAGCTACCGTATGCTTCAACCCAGCCTTCGTTCGGCTGACAGCTAAAAGTGCTGCTTCCTCTGAGGAACTCGCTAGGCCACTGCCGGTCGGGAAGGCCCTACACTAAAGGCCTTTCCAGTTTCCCGACGCCCACCCCTTCAGCTCCTCTTCGCTCTCGAGACGCTTAGGATCGGTCGCTGCGGCACCGGCCACGCTTTCATTTCTTCAGGATCACCTCTCTCATGATAGCGGGGGCGCGGTCGCAGCAACGTCGAGACTTCTTCTCCGGATCCTCCGCTCTGCTTTCGTGGCGGAAAGTGATGGAGCACAGGGCCGCTTCAAGACAGAAGGACCGAAGATCGGGAGCTTCTTCGCTCCCCCCCTACTTCCCCATATCGGTGGCCCCGGCCACCACTACCGCCAAAACAGAATGCCCCGGAGCGCTCCACGCGCGTCGTTTCCTCGGGCTCATGCAGCTGTTGGACCTTTTTCGTATTTGGCGGGGGAGACGAGTCGCGGGATTGATTTAGGGATTTCCATACAAGTGGGTGCGTGCAACTGGAAGAAAAGGATATATAACACACATGCGTAGTCGCAGGGTGAGCATTTCACAAGTGGCCGCATGCGCCACGACCCTCCGGAATGGGCCGTCATTGCCCATGCTTCCATCAAAGTCGGGGTTACGCTTCGAAGGAGAAAGTCATTGGGGTGTAAATGAATAAACACCTATATGGTCTGTCAAAAGAGGCAAACAGCGTAGGCGCTCGCGCTAAAGTGTCCAGGAGGCATAAACAGTCCAGGGAAAGGAAAGGGTGAGAGCCGAGCGCTCCATAGAACTTAACGACTCAATAGGACGTTCACATGAATTCTGTCATTTTTCCTTGTTGGCGCATGGCGCTTGCATATCCAAGCGTGATTTCCACCAGTATCCTACACTTGATTTATGCGCTGGGCATTAGTTAGCGAGAACTTCACCACTGTGCCTTGATTAGGTGTGACTTCTGAGTAGGTAAACGCTGCGTACAGCTGACACGTGTTGTTAATACTCTTTATGCGGTAGGGGGCGAAGCGGAGGTAGCGTATTTGTAAGGAACTAGTAACCCGCACGCACCCATGTGTTCTGCATATCTTCATGTACAAACCGTGTAGGGTGTACGCTTATTCGTGCGGGAAAACAAATATACGATTCTTCATTTAAAAGAAACAAGCTTCGAGGAGTGAAAAACTTTTATTTCCACAAAATACACGACTAAATTCAAGAAAGTCTGTCAAGAGGAATGTGCATTTATGAGAGACAATTGTGTAAGCTAACTCGCGGACATGGGAACACTACGAGATAATTATAAAAAACTATAAACAGCCATAGTTGTTATAGATGCGGTCGTTCTACTGATTGCGTCTTAATGAGGCTCGGTCAGAGTAAATATCAAATAGCTATTAGCCAACTCCGACTATATATGTAGCGGCGTTTTCCCCCGACCAGTAAACTTGTATGAATTCACTTTCTTATATTTACTATTAACATTTATTGTCCCCTACATATATAATTTGTTTGCTGTTAAGCAGATACTAATTCAATCTTTTGTTTAATTGCGTTCCAATCTAACTATGTCCAACACGATGAAACTAAGATGAATTTCAGACTCCGCACAAAGACGTCAAAGCTTATGGAAAAAATCATATGCAAAATATCATCCTGTACGCCTATTATTATCCGAAATACATTTAGCCGCAAGTTACACGCAGAACGCAAGCCTCGCAAGCATTGTCCGTCTAAGTCGCTAGCCTACCCAAAAGCAGCCTGCAAACGTCATTAGCTAGGACAGCATCGCGATTTTTTCATCATGTTTGGCTGGAGTTAACGAGGGTCATATCAATTTTATTACAGTAAGCCCTACAGAGAGTACCGGCGAACTTTATTAAGGCCTGCGTGGCGGACGAGTCCGCCGGCTGTAGAATTGTTGATCATCTAACTTCAGGTGTTAGAGCGTTTGACATTACTGGCTGCTCATAGAGACGGCTCAAAAATGAGGTTGATCGCCATACACGGTAGTGCACTGTCTAGCAACGTACGAGAACGTAAGCGGCATACTACTTGCAGCCCTTTCAGTAAATCAACATTTATATTGTATGCAGTTGTATTACTGATAGATCTTACGAGGTCGATAATAGCGATAATGAGGGAGCAATAAACTTCATTGTCATGCCTATCGGCCTGTTTTTGTTAATCTAAATCGTAGATTCAAAGTATAATGTTAATGGAAACGTAACAGTCACCGTAAACGGTGGCTTGGAATTCCGGCTTGTCAAAGGCAAAACTGTAATCTTTACCAACGCACATGGTAATCTGTTCTGCGTTTTATGTTATGTCTTAGAAAAGCTATTGCAACGGAACTTGACATATATTTTTTGCGAATGAGTTAAATATGTAAACATATTTTTAAATCCATGAAATTAGTTTTAGTGGACACGTTTCGAGATGTCAAGTCGCCAGGAAACGAAAAACCTATCGTTTTTACAATCATATTGGATCTGTTTGACATGTTGTAGCGTCAAGTTCACAATGCGGTATATTATCATCAAACAAAGATCCTCGTTTTACAAAGTTCGTAGACCGTCAAACTCAAAGTGCGATATTCAGATTTAAATAGAAATACAGATATCAGCCGCTAAATCAATCAAAACATAGTTTTCTATTTGTCGAAGGTCATGTCGATGTATAGTTCCGTGACTCCGTGATACCAGCAGTGCAAAACTTGATGCCTACAGAAGCTTTTATTAAGGGCATGCAAAGCGTTTTGTGACCATAATGTGCATACCCGACGCAGTAGCGACGACAACAAAAAATAGCCACCTCTAAGGCGTTCTAGCCGCTTATGTCGTTGAGGCTCGCGTAACAACAGGTTTAACAATATAATCCCTCAGTGGACAGCGGTCCAGCATAAATCGCTAATGCACTTTTTTTGTAATATCCGATATCTATATAGAAATCAATCATGTAGACTGGTTGTTGCTATCATCAATATGGGACAGATGCCTAGACTAAGCAATCTATGTTGAAAAAGTCATTTTAATTGAGAATAAGAAGACATGTAGAACATCATTAATTAAACGGATGACTATTGACATCCAAGTTTCTCAAATGTTATATTATATAATACGTTGGTACAACAGTGATTCATGCGAATGTAGGAGATATTGTTCGGATATAGACCTGTATATATAGTTAGACTCGTACGACTGTGACAGGGCCAGACGGTCTGATGGGACAATGTGAATCCTACGGGACTCAACCCAGTTAGATCTTTGTTTAGACCTCTCAACGTCGCTTCATCTGTCGCGTAAACGGACAAAATAACCAATATGTGATATTAATATAGCCACAATTGATAGAGATAGTAGAGTTCAATGATGACACTAGTCTGAACTTTTCAGCCTCTTCAGAGTTTAGACAAAGAAACAGTCCGTTGTTGCTAGCGAAATCAATACCATTAACGACACCGTCATCAGCATACACAATGAATGCCCTTAACTCGTCCATTCTCTTCGACCAATCCTTGTTGTTGCCTAACACGCAGATAGAAAAAACCACGCGCCCTCGTCATCCCCACGCCCTCGTTTCCACGGTTACAGCACAAGTTCGCATCCACGAGTATGAACTTATATATTTATCTCCCTCGGAGCGGCGTGGGCGCTGCTATTGTTGTAGCCGTCACTGCTGGCATGCTGTTGTCGGCGGCAGTCAAGTAAGCACACAGCAAAAAAATATTGAAAACCACTCACTCTTCCGAGAAGAGGCGACGCCGCGTGAAATTGAGTTTGCCCCTGAGGGCCTTCAATGTCAATGAATTTAAATTTGCCTCCGTTCTATCGCTGGCTTTTCGCCTCCTTCTGCCATAAGACACGTTGAGGAGGCCATCTACATAACAAAGAAACCGCAGCTTAATGCCAACACCGGCGCGCGCGTTTACTTTGTGAGGCACCCGCCCCGTGTGTCCGGCTACGTCCAGGCTCACGTCCCGGGATGCGATAGCAATCGTGATTTGGTCGGGGCCATAAACTAACCAGCGGTGCCCGGTAGATAGCGATAGAATCGTCGCAAACTAGGCTATCTCCCACCTTTTGTAAACCAAACCAATTTGGAATCAAACAGGCAGCAAGATTCGGCCTGTGATGGATCATTACCACAGCCTGTGTGTGCGCTAGAGCTGCAACTGCGCTCATGTTTGCCCCGTAATTTTCATACATTAGTTCATACAGCGTAGAAGCATGCGAGCTGAATCACCGGAAACATTGCCCAATGACCGCGTGTATCGCGCATTTAAGCAAACTTTTTTGCCGTGCGAACACTGTTCTGTATAAGTAGACGAGAGGTAAAACTTTTTTCAATAGATCTTTGAAGTTCCTCGCTTAGCTGCATTCTCGGTCTACTTCTTCTGGAAACAACCATTCACGAAGTTGTCTTATTGTCGCCCTAGAGCAACTCACTGAAGTACAAGACCTTCGAAAGGTCTACCTCATGGTGTGGATTGGCTTTGGATTTTGTTGTGTCGGTTACTTTCTCTGATTCTCCTACAGACCAGAGACCAGACTTACAATGAAAGAATGTATTTCTAGAACGTAACCGGTATGCGGATGGCGTTCTTCAGACGCACAACTGCAAGCGGTACATACTTTTCATTAGTCTAAGTAGCTGCACTGTCTCCACGGCTGGGGTTACCACTCACGAGTGCCTTCGTTCGCGATACTTCGTTAATCTGCGAACTGTTTATAAAACGATACGCCTTCACCGTGGTTAAAGCGATCATGATGTTCATCGAGGAAATGTACGGAACGATGTCCTATTTCTATTTTTTTAGAGCTGACTATCAACCAATATTTAACGCCCACGGTAGCGATTTGTGCATCGCCCTGTATAACGGATCACTTCATGTAAATATAAATGTCCGACGGTGGGGATCGAACCCGTGTACCCCTCACCTATGTGCCTCTACTCCTTCTAAGGTCGCCTCAAAACTCACGCGAAAGCACCCCAGAGGCCACCGAGCTCGAACGATGCTCTGTGATACTGCAACTGACACAGATATGAGAGGTAATAACGATGGTGATTTTCCCCAATGATCACAATTATGCTTATTTTATAATCATATGAATGGCATTCCCGTTGAAGTAAGCGAACAGATTTAGTAATTGTTGTATAGAGACTATATACTTTTGCCCATGCAATTACGTCGCACTAATAATACTCCCATACAGGGTGTCCCAAAAGTTTTTCGCTTGTTTCAGAACTACGCCACTGTGTAGGGTTGCGGTATTATTAGCGCACTCCATAGTAACTTCATTTCTAAACTCTGTAGAAACCTTTCGTACACCTTGTGTATTGCGTTAGGTCGATTAAGGATTGTAGTAGTTTGTAGTGTAAAGTCCTATTTGAGCAGTTGCCTAGATAGAGCACAAATGAACGTCCGCCAAAACACACATAACTAGGTGTGATTTCTCAGACCTTTACATACCGAGCACTTTTTCACAGTGTTTTCCTCTTGATTGCATCGATTGAAAAAAAGTAAGCTTCTGCAAAACGCTCTACGTATCGCCCATCGAAACCGCCTTTGAATGACTTCGAGCACGTCAACTAACTAAAGCCGTGCGCGTCCCGAGCGCGATTTTAACAGGCAATCGCCATCAGTTCTACAGCCCCTGCTATCCAATCATCAAAACCCCTCTTGCAACAATAAATCGATTAAATACGAGACGACATTTTGTCGCCTATATATACGCACGCTTGAAACCGGACTGGGGCCGAGCTTGATTACCATCAGCAACGTGAACCACGTGAAGACCATCGGGCTACGGCGGTGGCTTGGACGGCTGACCAGCTGGCCGACTATTACACTGTCGCGTGTCCTTTAGAATTCCGCTGGCACACTAAGTTTGCATGGTTCGTCCCCATCTGTACATAGGACGTTCGAGGTAATGCGAGAGCAATTCTAAGTTGTGAAACGAGCAGGATCCCCGACGAAGCCAGGTCGAACCGGGCCGACGCGATTCAGGTTCCACATGTATGACAATTTATTTCTCCTGGCCGAGGTTGGAATGGCGAGGGCTGGTTATTGGATGTACCGTCTGGTGCGTAGGAGGGGTCGTCACAGAAGCCTCATTACGACGTCGGATGACGATGAGGTGGAAGTCCTTAAAAGGGGCTCCTTTCTCCCATTACACCTACTATTGCTCTGACTTCCATTAAAAGTGCGGATAGCCTCGCCCCCATTTAGTACACTCGTGGTAATATCGCGACGTGAGCGCACAAAAAAAAAGCGTCAGAGAAACCAGCAGAGAAGGGCTTATGTCAACATTGTAGTTGAAAATTCATGAGAAGAAGTGCGCCGCAGAAGAATGGGGATTTCGACTCGTTGCGTCTGCGCGACCGATTAATATTCTAGACTCTCTCTAAATATCGTATTCTAGCTGTTCCATGATGTAATACCGTTGTTTTTTTATATTTCGTGATACTCGTTACAAACTGAGCACGCAGTATGTGACAAGCATTCGCTTGAACATGCTAATTTCTGGGGTGGTGGGTAGCAGTACAGCAGCTTCAATCGAGAGATCTAAGCCCGTGCTAAACAATGTATTGGGAGAAAGACACCGGTTTAAAAATTCTATAGTGATTTCATAGGTGAGGTGAATTTGTGCAGATGGACCACTCAGCAGGGTAGAGTGGACGAAAGAGCTGATGGATAAACCTACGAGGCCATGCTTAGGGTAAACAATAGAGGAACAACCATTCAAGAAGACAAAACTTTGCAGACTATTCAAGAGCCTTATTGATCCATAAAGCAAATCTCCAGTCTACTTGAATACAAACAGAAAAAAAAATTTCAAGGCACAATACCGCTTGGTGGCTGCCTTTCCGACTTTTACAGGCCCGACGAATTTCCAAGTGAATTGTCATCGTAAAAAGGAGGCAAGTTCTCGTACTCTGACGTTTCTTTTTGCAAGGCCGCTTCCCCTAGTACGAAGGGGGTTTCAGTGGTCATTTCGAAACCGTCGACGAGTGGCGAGCCTCGTACCATGCCTATGAACTTCGACCATGCCTGTATTTCTACGGCTGTTCGCACTACGGGACGTCCCGACCGAGCTAGATAGATCAAAGCACAGAAGATCCGGGAAAAGAAACAGGTCCTTGGAAAGCTGTGTCACTTAAGGGTGAACTCGCGACGGGAGGATGTGTAAAAGGCGACCGTTGAGGAGCTAGGTTGAGAAGCACAAAGGTCTCACTTAGTCGAGACAGTAAGAACGAGAAAGGAAGAGAGAGACGTGACGGTTTTATTGTTCTCCTAGTGATGGATTAGCCTTTCGCCCTCAACTGTATTGTTATACGGCTGTTATAGAGACACTCGACACTAGCAGCCCGTGCGCACTGCGCGGTACGTGAGGTCAACGGTGGCCAGGACACGCTCACAGCGAGGTGACCCCCACATGAACCCATTGCAGACGACAGGAACTGCTTGGACCACTTGTGCACGGCGCAGCCCGAGTCATTTCGAAATTGTCTTTAAACCGAGAAGGCTATTTTATTTTTTGGATCGTTAAATCGATACAAAGTTAAGCTGGTGGCAAGCATGTGTGGATCCGGTTTATTCGAAACGAGTTCGATATCGGAGTATAGCGGTGGCGTCGAATGGCGCTTGTGCAAAGTGAGCTGATGATTAGGTCTGCAGTTGAATTCACTCCTTAGTAAAACGTGTATTTTAAAAGATGCCTTCGGTGAGATAGGTGCTAATGCTTTGCAGAGGTCTTCGTTCATATCGAATAAAAATGAAGACCAATTATTTGTTCTAGACCTGGTTGTATAGACCTTACAGAGAAGGCACCGTAAGTACTTTTCTGTGAACTTTCTCTCATAATATGTGTTTGAAGAATGTTTTATGTCGTTTAAAAGAGCCGTAATATCAAAACAACGTGGACATTATACGGCGAGTAGCTTTAGTGAGATTTGCACGACTCCATTCATGTTAGATATTCGTAGGTGAGACATATGACGTTTGTCTTTTGAACAATTGCTGAAACAATGGTTAACTGGGTGAGATTTTAGCGCATGTTAATATTGGCATCCAGATGGGTATTGCATTAAAGTTAGTGATTTCTGCATTTTGTAAGGTTGTCAAATAAGTGTAAAGCTTTGACGAAATGAAAAATATATCACTCACTATTGTTCAGCCATTTAACCTTGAAAGAGTTCTCAACATTCTTGGCGACCGCTCGGCGGAGCGGTTGGCTAGAAATGCTGCGGTGTTATTTTCACAACTGGGGCATTCTGCGCACGTCGTATCCGAACAAAGGACTTATTTGGCCGGCGCTCTGCGCTCCTAAATTAATGTCGCCTTCAAGCAAAGTTACCTTGTTAGTTAAAACTACTGGCTGGGGGTCTCATGCTACTTACGGAATTTCGGCAATGAATTTCTGGCAGTTAATAGCTGAATACCAAATGTGTGTTTAAGCATAGACAGAATGCGAACGCTCAAGTGAACAAAGGGGCGTACTCGTATATATTCAGCTTCACACAACGACGATCAACGGCGCGTATCGAAAAGGCCAGCCACGAGCCGTAACCGATATTGTTATCAGTAGAGTCGAACGGAAGACACACGAGTGACACGCGGTCCATTCATTCAGTCATCCTCAAAGAGTGCAAATTCTATGAAGTCTGATGCCACGACAAAGTGCATATAGAGTGTGATGATATTTAGTAGCACATTAATGTGAATCTAAGATCTGTTACTAAGACACAAACGAGTGGCTATCGAAAAAGCAATTACAGATATTGCTATAATAATGGTTACACTTTCATCTTCGTCACATCCTGCCGGCCTTTAGTACGGAGCTAGCCAAGTAAATTGGCTTCAATTAGCTATCGGCAAGTCCACTGTATCGAATAGAAGATGCGAATGTCTGTTCTTGTAAAACGTTCTCCTACTCACAGGGTTTATTCGATAAACGAGCGCTGTAATGCGACAACGTCCGGTTTGTAATAGCTGTCGACCACCTTTATAAGTGCTGTGCGCCCATGTTGAATATATCTCCTTCAAAGGTATAATCGTCTCTTGTGACGAAATCCGTTCCAAGCTAACGCATCTGTCCTTTCATCACAAAACCTACTTCTGATAGAAATAGTTGGATGTAAATATATCACACAAATATAATGCCCGTCCCATCCATGAAGTCATTATCAAGGCGCATGATGTGTTTCGGCTCATGGGACGAACGGGGGTAATTACCCTGTCCGTTTTGCAAGACCGACATCTGTACAACGCGTTCCTGTGTCGTCAGAATTTTTATGTTGCACTTCTCTGCTCTACTCTGGTTCGTACATCATCCTCGTAACGTCAACGCAACGGGACCGCATTTGCTGCGCTAGTCGATTGCGGATCCAGTACGCCAGTACGGAAATCTATTAGTAGTAGCTCTGCTTGAAACAAGAAAAACTGGCTTTCACTCGGACAGTGACGCTCATTAGCCTCGACGAGGGAAGAATCAAACCGATGAATCTGCCCACCCGTGCTCGTGTCTGATGCGCGTCTAAAGTGGATGCACAGCCATGTTCTGAACGTGTGATGTGTGTGTGTGTGTGTGTGTGTGTATGGGCATTTACTGATACAGTCGAGAAAATTCCCATCCTCAGCGAGAGGCAAAAGCACCGGCAAGGGCCAAGGGCATCGACAAGAAACGCAGCAGTTTCGGATACATCAACAAGCGGGTGATGGGCCAATGCCACCGGATGGACTTCAAGCTAATGGAAGATAAACGCACAGGGCCATTGGCCAACCACCGCCATTCACCAACACCCCATCGTTAGATACCAGATAAGGCTGCAAAGCCTATACTCAATTAGCTTACGGCCCGCTGGTCAGTTTCCCACGAATGCACGAACTCTGCCCCGGGGTCGGTTTCGTCTGGTTGTCTGGCCACTGCTGGTACGACTTAGCGAAGAACACAGGAAGAGAACAAAAAACAAATGGGATGTAGAGGGAAAAATGTTTATTTCATTGCCTCGCTGGACCTGGAGACTATACGCGTAACCCTAGGCTCTGGCCAATGAAAGCCAACTGTACGGCTTCAGAGCTCATTTTTGAGATCGATATAATCCACGGCCGGCCTTGCATGCCAAGGACGTTACGCCAAGGGACCTCTAACATTTTTACTTGGCATTCCGCTAGGATAGTGTTTCTTGTCAAGACGTTTGAACTGAAAATGCTCTTTTGCTATAAATACGTATTGACAACGGAAGAAGGTTTATCTCAAATGCTAGCCGTTATTGCCTCAGGTTCTCAGCTCGAACGCGTTAACCGGCCTCAAGGACGCCAAGGTAACCATGGCACTAATACTCGGCATATAGGCTTAACCGACAATGTACTGAACAAGGCCATACGAGGAGGTCACACATGCACTCCTCTCTCTCATGTGGCGATTGCTTGGACTGAAGCAAGCGTTGCTGTCTTAAAAGTATACGCATAGTGATATCGTTGGTCGAGTAGCAAACGCCTGACGATTCATGTTACAGCCCACATTGGCGCATCAGTGTTGCTTTTGTCCTTGCGAGTAATACCTGGTATCTGGCATAATATAAGCGAAAAACCTCGGTCGGGTGCATCAGCAGTAGTGAGCCAAAACATCTGCTAGCATTATGAGGTTCGCTCTAATTAAGAGGTGCCTTTTCATGGACCTGCACGCCGCCATCTTTCTCTTCCCAATTTCTAGCGTAATGCCGCAACGCTGTCCAAGCTGACCCTTCCTATGATCCACAATATTCATAACGTATATGAATTTTGCAAATAGAACGGATTTTGCCGAAGGCATACGTCTACAGAAATCTGCCACTCTTCATCGGCGGGTCTTCGGTTCGCACTTGATCTAGCGAAAACCTCTTTATAATTATACGACGTTTAACGGAATAGAACAGCAGTAGTTGAGCAAAACCCATTTCACTACCTACCTACGAACACATTCCAAGGACGCCCGTCAACGAGCGTTGAATGAATAAGACCTGTCAATTATTTCTCTTCTAAGTCACCAGTCCTCTTCGGTATACATCCGCTCTGCTCTATCTATGCCCTTTCGCCCCTTAACCCGCTATGGGTACGGCCTTCATCAGAACGTGCCCACACGTCGGCTCTCACGGCAAGTCGCCGACCTGGCCATTATCGGCCTGACACTGCCGACCTATTGAACCTAATGACAACAGGGCTCGTCTTCGGGTTCGACGCGTCCGCCATGACCTTCCAGCAACGGCGTCTGTTCGCACCGCTGCAACCGCAACATCGTGCCTGCGCTAGCTGCTTTTCGTGTTGACACGCCGGAGGGGCTCAGCTGTTCGTGCTGTGGTGGCATCGTCAACGTAGCGATGTTACGGTCGCATGGCCGCCATCAGGCCAGTGGCAGGATGACGCTCAGGTATGGGACAATTACCTTTCCAGCGAGCCCTGCCTCCGTGGCCTGGCTGCGCCTTTTGACTGCTTCCTCCCCAGCCGACGTTATCTACTCTGAACTAGTATTAATTCTGCAAAAACGCCATCGAATGCCGCGAAAGAATAATAGCGCATGGGCGTCAGTGATGGCAGCTAAATTAACTCGATTATTATCTGTCCTCGCTATAATGAACGCAAGCTATCGCTGCGCGACGAGTTCATCTGAAAAAAATCGACAGGGACGGTCAAAAGCAGCCGTCGGTCCACGCAGGGTGTCCGTTGGAGGGCCACTCAGAGTGGCGGAAGTTTTGGAGGTTTGGATACAGTGTGACGGTATAAGTTACGGAGTTGACTGGCAGCGGGAGGCAGATAACTGGAGAAAATAAAAGTTTAAACGTCATCCTGAAGAAACTGTATTTGGGAGTTATGCACTGGTTACGGACATTAAGAGCAACTCAGTAGCACTCGATGACTACGTTTGTTTGCTACATGACCAATGTTTATGAGAGATTCACAAGATGAGAGCAGTTTCCTGTCTGACCGCAAACCCGGTTGATCTTCAGAAGCTGAAGGCCGACGTGGTGCAATAAAGCTCGTCGCTCATTCGAGGTAACCTAGTTTTACCGCAAGATTTGCTTATTGAGAGCCGTTTTTTGGTTTTGTTCATGGTTTGTTATTGTAGCTCAAGCTGCAATGTCGGCCGAACTTTCTCCAAATAATTGGGTCGCTTTGCAGCTAGAAAACGTTACTGTACGGAATTGCATGGCACGGAACATTGCCTTCGGAAAAGGCCATTGTAACATAGTGTAAATTGCAGTTTGCTATTTGCCTGTCTCAATGTAATCTCATTAGGCGGTTCTAAGAGTAGAAAACATACGATAAGTGATATGTGACCTTTTCCTGCGATATTGTTGTCGACGTGTCAGATATCACTGAGTTTGCTCTGATAACTGTACTGGCAAGGCCACGTGTTAATACGTGTGTCGATTCAGTGTCACTATGAAGTTTTTCAAATTATGCTGCATACGCGTATATACATATATATATATATATATATATATA
>MNPL01012295.1:17848-35701 GCA_002081605.1 Tropilaelaps mercedesae
ACGGGTCCATCTCGGTGACACGCCGCTCGTAGCCAGCGACATACGCGCGCACATCTCGACACACAACGAGAAAAAAAACAGCAACATTATTTACACAAATGGGACGGTTTTATGTTACGGCGGAGACGTCGCTGAGCGATTCATAGCGTGACGACGTCTAGACAATTCGGTCTATTCAATTCGTGTATATACATCGCCGAACTGGATTTTGACCTCGTCAAAAACGCCAATCCGTGAATTGGTAGCCGAAACACGGCCTAATAGAGACAGAAGGAGGAGAAGGAGGAGGAGGGAAAAGGGCTGACACTTGTCGGCTAAATGTGATACTAATGTGTAGAGTCAGTCATTTCCATCCAGAATCCCGGGGCAAAAACACACGCGGCGTTGTTTTACCAACGGACGCGGCTGCTGCACACCCGCCGCAATACGCGCCGATGTGCTCACAGATTATCGGCACCTGCATAATGCGCGTTCGCGAGCGCGATCACTGACGCGTGCACCCACGATGTAATCAAATCGGCTCCTTAATGTCATCTCTGTGCTTAAACGCGTGTTTCTCTGCTTTCGCTCAGGAACGGCCGCCGACGACGCCGACCTGTGTCGCGTCTCGAGTAGCGAACGTGCCATGATAACATCAGACGTGTCAGACGTCTTATGAATCAACATTCTAGCTAAGAATCTCGATGAGGTGTCGGACGCCTGATCTGATCGAGCCTGACTTTGACGGGTTCGACCTCGCTGATTGCGACGGTTCACGTTGACTTCGGTGGAACGCGCGCGCGCACGCGACCGTGTGTGTGCGCGTGTGTTTATCGTTGTTTGTATCAGACGTTCTTGACATGATCCTGCATGGATGATGTAACCGTGTTTATGTTAACACTACACCATAAGAAGCACTCGCCATTCCTTAATGGCGAGAGACATCGACCAAAAACAAAACGGCAGAATTTCTGTCGGTTTCGGATCATTTTTGAAACGGTCCGACAATAACCGAGCCATTGAAATCGCAACTCAGCAGCGGATCATGCCAGCAGCAGGCGCGAAATGAGGGAAAAGTTCCCTCGACAAAGTACCCGTCACGTAAAATGTTCAGATTAGATTTAACATGACACGCCAAAAAGTCTTCCACTTGTACGAATGCGTGGACACGTCTATATTTGATATACTCGTTCACGTGCGCACGCTCTAGACGTGTTGGCCACTGCACTTCAGTCTTGTCAAGCCGAGTTAATGATCATTTTATTGCAATAATAAATAAAAAAGCATATTACAATCGTATCTCTGACACGCCGAGCAACATCTGACAAAACCAGCTTGAAATAAAGCGCGTCATTCAACTGGGGCCGTCAAGTTTGTTCAAAAGTAACGTAAGCGTGCGTTTTCCCTTAAGCTTTATTCCACGGCTGATAAGTTACGAACCCGGACAAGGAAAATATAAAGCGGATACGAGGAGTCGTAATCCAGCCGTCAGAGACAAACTACAGTAGCTGAAAGCCAATTAACTCTTCATCAATCAGAAGAGCGCTCAGAAAATGCGGAAGTCGTCACTCCCAACTGACAGACGAAAGCCTAAATCGAACAAACGTGCCAGTGTCAATGGGTCACCCAGGCGGAACAAACACAAAACGAAGCCGGTAGGGCACGCACATCCAATGGAAGCAAATGCCAAATAATAACCGATCATGTCCACCCGATCAGGTCCACCCGATCAGGTCCACCCGATCATGTCCACCCGATCAGGTCCACCCGATCATGTCCACCAATGCTCCAGACTCAGCATAAGAAGCCCCAGTTGGCGTTCAGACCAATCAGATGAAAGCAGAGTGGCGAGACGCCCAGACATACGAGTCAGGCTGGGCACGACGCAGTTGGGCTTTGCCAAGATGAAGAAGGGGGGCAAAAATTGGCAATGGATGTTGCCCTCAGAGGTGATGATTGTTTAGTGACAACTTGAAGATGTTGTCACGCCGACATGGCCTTCCAGACGACTGGCGTACGCCTTAGGCTACCTCGTCAGAGAACGTGTCATGCTTCTGATAGAGAAAGATGAACAAGGAGAAACATAATTTGGGTAAAATACGTGTGTGCGTGTGTGTGTTTGTGTGTGTGTGTGTGTGTGTATGAGGCAATATTGCGTGCAATTTAGGTGGCGCGGTAATGTCAACGGTGTCGTTTTCACACGAATACAGACTTACGACGACACAAATCGATTTGCCCATGGTTGCTTTGCCGCGAGCTGCTCTAGTCCAAGGCCCACTTCTACGGCGGGGGCGGCGGCGGCGGCGGCGGCGGGGGCGGCGCCGCGGAGTCGCGACGGGTCGTGATGTTGTCGAAGAGTCTTTTAACGACGGACGTACGCTAATACGACGACCCAATCGCGTTTCTCAAATGTCTCCATGAGCATCGCGGTGTTACCTTTCGGCCGGCACTTTTTTCGTGTCTGTGACTACTTCTGGCAGATGTTCCTGCTGGCCAATCGGACATCTCTGAACAGGACGACACTCTGAGTATTATTGGCCTACGTACGACGTTTACACCGACGGCAAAACAAACTCATGAAGCTCCTCCGTGTATGAGCAGCACGTTTGTATCCGTGTCAAGGATTCTACTCGGATCATCCTGACCTGAGTCCGGAAGTGCGCGGAAACAGTAGAGATCTGTTAGGGCTGCTCAGAGATCAGTAGTTCGGTGTCGTGGAATAGACAAAAAGAACTCATCTCGCTCAGAGATAGTTCGCGCCAACGACGCACTCCCTAATGCCGCTGCTCCCTAACGATACTCGATGGTTGTCGTCGCGTTATTCGCGACCTTACGCACGAAGGACGAACGCGAGGGCTCAATTCGATTGTTGCGGATGAATTGTTCGCGTTTGTTTATGCTCTCGGATAAGAGGCCGACAGCGACGTCTGACAATCAAAAAAACACGAATAGCCTTAGACGACTCAGCTTCACAGTCTTTTCTGTTCCACTTGAGCGTTATGGCCAATCCGAAGGAACAATCAGGGCCGATTCGGCTCGCGTTAGCAGCCGAAGTCGTGCTCAGACTCCTCGCAAACCTCGGGGGGGGAAAAACGAGTCTCGTTTGTGCGGCGTGTTTAATTTCACAACAACAACAATTACTTGCAACAATCTAGTCTATAATTAATCAACTCTCAAGGCAGAAGTGGGGGGCGGCGGCGGCGGCGGCAGCTCTGTTAGCCACGTACGGCTGACGTCGGCTCTTCCGACTTCCATCCTCATCGTAGGAACTGTTACTTGCTTATTCTATTCTCGAACCATACCAACGGTACGGGTCAGACATCGCAGGTCAACATTTCGGAGCTGTTGCTCGAGCGCCTCGTTTTCAATAGCGATCCCTTGTACCCAAACTCGGCCGTTCCCAAAGGCTCCGCAATTCTTGCGCAGCTTAAACCCGACCCCCTCCTCATACAGCTCCTTCTTAGACCCTCAACCAATAATTCCGCCTACGAAGCGCCTACCGACAAGCCATCTACGCACATTACAATAGCAATGCGCCGGCTGGCTCCGATTGCCGATCGCTTTATTGTTAATCTCCTTCGAACGGTGGCGGCGGCGGCGGCGGCGAAATAGATTGTATAAGGCCTATTTCCCGTCGGCTACCCGCGGCATTGACCCCACCACCACCACCACCACCTCCTTCTCCTCCTCGTCCTGCTTCACCATCCTGACGTGGTTGTTTTCCCCTCGTCCAGCTGCACCTCCTGCTACCCCATGAGATCGCGCATGCGTTGGCAGGCCAATGGTTTGCTTCTGACGTGACGAGAATCGCCGGCGAATTCATGTGCCTACCGCACCTCTCGCACGGGTGGGGGAGGCCATTGTCGAGGCCAGCGTGCGGTGCGATTCGAACGCGTCGAGAGCGTTGCAATAATTTCGTCGTTCACATCTGTGTTACATTGTACCTGTCCCACTCCTATGACGGACAACGCCGAGGGCTGCTGGCAGGACTCAGTCACAGGTCCTGACGGTAGCTGAAGTCCCGAAGTAAGGCTACCTTCCTGTGTCTTCGGAGAGTGCCTCAAAGACCGACGAAGTTCAGCGGCTGGATTGAACGTTCGGGTGACGCCATGAACAGCCGCAAACGTAGCTGCTCACGATTACGAGTTTGGCATGATGAGATCGTCGGGTCTGTTACATTCGACCTTACGACAAACAAACAAACAAACAAACAAGAAGACAACGAAAAACCTCTGCCCGCCTAGAAGCTCCACGACGCCTTCGAACAGACCTTCAAGACGGGACTGACGACCACCTAAGCCCGACTTCAGATCGGTCAAAATGCACCAGACGAATGGGCCGAGCGACGCGCAAGGGCCGCTTTCTCTGAGACGATTAGAAAACGCGCGCCGCTCTATCAAACGATTGGACAGCTCCACGATCCAAAAACGCTAACCGGACGCGTTCGTACGTCGGCTCCAGCAGCTCAGCAGCGCTGGACGCGTTCCGGTATTCGTTAATCAGGCAACGAAAGTGGCCTAAGTCACCACCAGGCCGTCGTCCTTACTTTAGCCTGTCAATAGCCAGGACCAGCTAGGTAGAACCTGCCCGATCTCCATTTATTTATATTTAGATTAGACACATTCACAGACGGCTCAGACTTACGAGCGCCGCCGCCGCCGCCGCCATCGCGAATTTCCATCGAGGCGGCTCGAGCCATTGCATCCGCCAGATCCGGCACCACGCCCGGCTGGTCTAGGCCTGATCGGGTCTGAACGCGGCCTTAGCTTAGCGTATTCTCTCTCGCTAGTTTGTCCACAGCAACAGTTTGCGTCGCACGATCGACCGAGTCCAAGAAACGCTCGAGTCGCTTCTGACTCGTAGACGGCGCGCGTCGCGAGTCGTCGTCTATGGCGTCCATTTTGTATACGCAGACCACCAGCGCTGTCGTGTTATCGCCGCCGCCACTCGGGGCATTGCCATCTGTTATTTTGTTGCTTCGCCCTCGGACGACCGCTACGTCATGAATGTCAGATCAGAGGGGCGATCTCCGGATAGATCTGAGATCGGCCCCTGTGAGCGCAGAACAGTGAGCGCCGACTCCACCGAGCGTCGAATTGGCAGAGAAATGCGCCCACAAAATGCTCGTTTCGGACATTTCTCATTGGGACGAACGCGCCACAGAGCCATGGAATTGTCGCTCATGGCGTCGCCTGCTGACGCGTACGCCGCTAATCCTCTACGGGGCGTCGGAGCAAGATGGCATGCGGCATCGGGGGCAACCATTTTCGCTGAGCATCGAATAGACATAATTAGAAATATTCGTCAAACCCGAAATCGAACTTTCTTCTCCCTGTGGGAATTCGTTTCCTTTAGTCCTGGCATGAGATTGTATCGGCATGGCGACCAACTTTTCCCTCTCGTTCGTTTTCCAGCCATGGCGTCACGAACATAGGTTCATCGTTTACTCTTCACCTAGTTTTAGGTCGGTGCTGCGTTGTCCTTCGGAGTCCCATCGATGTGTGTGTCCCTACTTTGCCCTCGCTAAACGCACAGGACGGAGGAGGAGGAGGTCCTGCGGGTTCCGTCCTGGATAAGGCCGAGGTCAGTTACTCAGACCAGCGCATTGCAAACGCGTTCCCTTCGTTTCATGCGAGAGTGGCGGCATAATGTCGATGTTATGGCCATTGCCCTCCTTTCTCTTTTATTGCCGTCTTGTCTGGACGCTTGAAACGCTCCCTAGCGCGGAACGCCGTCCGAGGACGTTCGTTGTAGGCACGGCGCTCCGAGCGATCGGACTCCGTCGACGGGTGTGTGTGTGTGTGTGTGTGTGTGTGAGCATTGGTGTGCTCACTCGCCATTGAATCGAATCATTTCTCTACGCCTTCGTCCCTCAGTTCCTCACGTCGTCGGCGTCGTCATCGTTGCCGACGACATCGGCGCCAAGCCGAGCGGCGGCGAACAGCTCTCGCCGTCGACAACAGCTGTTCCCCCGTTCATTGGGGGTCCCCGTAGAGTTAGGGCCCATACGCACCCCATTTAGTCCCCCCGAGCTCGTCTAACCCGAACGGAGTCCACCTTCACAATCTTCCATTGCTCAGTCGTCGACTTGACGTCGTTCGTTCGAACGACGACCAGCCGACGCACGAGGGTATCGCCAAAGACATCGCGCGCGACTTCACCACGAATGCTGCCTGCCATAGACCACGAACGTTGCCGAACACGACGGACAGGGAAGAGGAAGGAAGGCGCTGCAGGTGGAAAAGGCCAAACGGCGTCGCAGTAGGAAATAAAAACAAATGTGCCGGAACCGAAAGTACTCGAGTCGAAAAACAAACATCGAACGCCTAAGCGAGTAGTTGGCAAATAGAGACAATTCGTTCACTATGGAAGTGCTCAATTGCTCCTGTGCCGATAAATCGACGCCGATAAACGACTCACTCAACTATCGGCCTCCTGCATGGGAAAATCTAGCATTTTTCCCCTTCCCTTAGGCTGTTGGACGCGACAAACTGGAGACACTTTTCTCGATTTCGCCACATGAATGTTTCGTTTTGACTATAACGAAATGGTGATAATGACAGCAGCAATAATAGACACACACACACACACACACGAATCGATGATAATAATAACAAATGTTGTTAGGCCCCGTGCTTGAACAGCAACACATGTTAATGTAAACAACACAACAACGAATTCATGAACTGCAGCAGAGATCGACGAAACGCTTGAAAAACGAACAGATTGCAGATTATTTAGCCATGTCGGATGTGTTGATCTGGCGTTCTCTGACCATTCTCAACTGAGCATCTACTCGTCATGCGGTGCTGACGAGCATCTACAAAGAATCTGCATATCTCGAGAGATCCCTGCCGGTAGGCCCTCGCGGCAGGCCCTCGCGGCCTATTTAAGTCATCGCACACGTCCGTCCCTTGATCCGTTCGAAACACCTTCAGGCCGTTGAGTCTGGCTCGAGCCGGCGTCATTAGCACGACTCTGGCCGCCATATTTGTTTCTCATCTCTGCTGATCGCTCGATTCAATCTCGCCTACACTAACTAAGAGACACGCCCATCAGACGAGATCAGACACAGGGACATGGGGTCAGACAGCAACATCGTTGTAGTCCTTGTATCGACGTCTACCATCTGAGCCACTTAGCACGCACACACACACACACACACACGCGAACACACACCCCTTTCAACGAAGAGCTCAACCACAAGCAGCAGTACAAGTATATCCCATAGAGGGCTTAACACACACACACACACACACACACACACACACACACTCGTCTATATACACAAATAATGGTTCATACTTTTCCTGCGGTTAGAAGTTGTATCGGTAATAGCAATCGACCAGTAGTAATCGAACAGAATCTATGCACACCGAAATAAATGCAGAGCATTTATACATGTGTGTGTGTGTGTGTGTGTATCCGACTTCTGCTCTCATCTGTCATCTCGCTTTCTCTTCATCTGACCGCCACACATGGGCCTTGTCCTTTGATCCAAAAAAGGACTCAAGAGGCCTTCAGTGGTCAGTAGAGTAGTTGAACCGGTTAATGCCACAAACCCACTTCTTTCTCTCATAGAATGTTCTTCTCGTCACGGCCACGAGAAGATGCCACGAGAAGATGCCACGAGATGATGCCACGAGATGATGCCACAGTATCTTCACGTGTGTAGCCTCTGTAGGCCGCTACGTTACTGCTGACGCCGCAGATCTATTCGATGGACTTTATCGCTATTCGCTTCGACAAGTACTCCGCAGCGAATACTTTGCCGCGGTCACACCGCCGATGGACGACCGCCATCGGTCCACGACTCCCTCTCTTCCTCTCTCTCCCTCTCTCTCTCTCGGTTCTTGCTCGTTCTACATTTCTCTCTCTCTCGCGCTCGCTCTTTCTATTCAAGCTTTGGGCTCTGCTCGGACGGCGGCCAACCCGAATCCGGTCGCATCGTTTATTTATACGACGTTGATTTCGCCATAAACTCCGCTTGGCTCCGATGTTTTTCCGAGTTATCGACGCTTCGCCTGATTGCTTGAACGGACTCACGACCTAATGGAAAAGACGGCCACGCTCTGATACATCGCCGTATCAGGACTCCGTCCGAGACGTCTGATCAAGGAGGCGCTCCGATGGGAACCAACAACGGTACTTTACGAAACGACGATCTCGTCGCGCTTCGCTCGGCTGACCTTGAGTCCATCGATTCGTGTCCGTCGTTAGCGGGAGGCTATCGGGGGCAAAGCGCTCGGAAACACGCTCGGTAACGTCGCGCGGTGCTCCGACGCGGTGCTCCGGTGCGGCGCTCCGATGCGACGCGACCGTGTGACAATCCGATGGGAAACGGCGGTTCGGTCTATCGACTGATTTATGAATTAAACAAGCTTGAACGACGCGACCGATTCGATACGCGCCGCTTGAGTGCGCAACGTCGACATGTTTACACCAGGAGGAGGGGGCATGTTTACGTCCAGGGGCAGACCTGGACGATCAGGGACCTCTGACGGACGGAATCGCTCAGAAGAGGCTGGAGTCTGCAGTGCAATCTAGAGATGGGGGGCGCTGCCACCCGATCGGTCGGATTGTGAATTTTCATCAGCCTTTTGGCTGGAACATGTCTTGGATGGCTACGAGAGCGGGGGGCGATATCTTCCTGGGGCATCCGGTCTCCGATCCGACGTGATTAGACATTCAGTCGTACGAAATCGTGAAGATTTTATTGAGCGTTAGCGAAGAGCCTAGCAAATTCGCCCCTAAAGACGCCCCCCCTAAAGACATAAACCTCGCTGTGTTTGCCCCCCTATCTCCAACCGAGCGCACCATTTGCCACCCTCCGACAACATAATCGGGATCCGATCAGATTCAGCGATATCCCCGTCTCAGAACTCCTGACCAGGTCTGACCTCGGATCGACGACGAACAGCGCGGGCTTTCACGTGCGAGAAGACAACAACGTCCAACGTTTTCGAGGCCAGGAGCGACGCGTCAGGCCCTGTCTGGACGACGGTCGACGCGCGTTACTTTGGAGCAGCGGCGTCGAGCGCATAGGCAAGCGTCCAACGAATAGCGGCCACCTATATTAGCCCTGTTATAGATGCGGCCATTAGCGCGGCCAGCAGCTGATGTCGGCCAGCAGCAGAGGAGGTCAGAGAAATGAGTTGTTGTTGTTATTCGAATGCGCGCGAATCGGCCGCCGCGCGTCGGCAGGCGATAGAACGCGACTGTGGGAACAGAAAGCTGGCCCGGCTCTGGAGTAGCTGTTACAGTTTTCTTTCTCTGTTGCGAGCTTGATACGGCCAAGGGTCTCGGTGGGCCTTGTGGACGTCCTGTCTGATATTGGCGATAGTTCTGAGCCAGGTAACAGCGTCTGAACGGCATGGAGACGTTTTGATGAAGAACTACTCTATAAATATGCGGCTACCAATTATTAGGCATCTGTTGTCTTCGTCTGATCGAGTCAGACGACTGAGGGGTGATAGAATATCTCATCGTTTCCGAGGGCTAACGCATCCAGGCCTTGTCCTGAACTGGGGCGCTACCCGTGCGTTGGGGCTCGTTCAGACGGCGTTTATCATCCCTGCCGCCACTCAGAGGTTGGAAAAATTCGAAACGGAAGAAGAAAAACGGTATTCAGTCCATTCGAGCAGGACTCCTCCACCTGACAGAAAACTCGGACGGGGTCGTTTGCCCCTGATCAGATGACGCTTTTCTAGCGATAGTTCTACCGGTCTCAGAGTACGAACGCACACAGCAGGCGCGTCTTGGCCGCGTGAAGCGATCGTCTGAGACAGACGCCCAACAAACGAATGCCCCCGCACAACCTCCTCCACCTCCTCCGCCTCCTCCTCCTCCTCCTCCTGTACTTGCAACGGTAATATCAATAATAGTAACTCTCGAATTTTTCCATTCGTTCTCCTCGAGGTAGTCTCCTGTCAACACCTGATCGTCGTTCGATCTGAGTGATGGGAGCGCCGAGCCGTCGTCTCCGAGCATCTCCGAGCAGACGCAGACCACATCCGAGGTGGTGGCTGGTGTTTAGCATCTGGGTTTATTTCTCGAGTCATCTTCATTTGGTTTGGCATTCGCTGCTTCTGCCGCCACGAATAAGTTTGCTACTTCTACGTTGGCTGTATTTGATTCTCTCGTTTTCTCCCTATTTTTCCACTCTTCATGTCGATATAGACACTCGTAGCGATAGTGCTACGAGCGACTGTATACATACGCGCTTGTGTGTGTGTGTGTGTGTGTGTGTGTATGTGTGTGTTGATCGCAAACACGAAACGATAATGTTACATCACGCTCTCGTATCGCGCCCTATTGAATATACATTTTGTTCGATGTGGCCTTTTCAGCTGTATCTAGGCTAAAACCTCAAGGCGAATATCGTCAAGAACCGAAAATTGTTTCGCGTTTATATTCTCGAGCGTCCGTCGTCTTCGTCCTTCATCGATGCTATCGCGTTTTTGGCTCAATCGCCCACAGAGGGGCCAGGGACAGGATAGTCTAATCGTGTCCAATCGTTGTTTACGCGCGCCTAAGCCGCCGGTCGCTGAAACAACAGCCCCGCGCCGACCAACCTTCTTCAGCCGAGATTGATGCTCGTGCAGCGAATCGACGAAGTGCGAATTGATATACACACACACACACACACACGTGTGTGTGCACTATCCTCTATTCTACTCTACTAGCTATTGGTGTTTCTCCTTCTCTTTTCCATTTATTTCCCTTTGGTTTTCCGTCGTCGGATAGTCGCGACGCGCGCACGCACTTGGTCAACGCGACGACATCAGCTTCAGAAGACGCCAGACGTGTTAGTATCGCATAAATTTGTATCATCAAAATAACGCCACTGACGGTTATCCTTTCCACTCGAGTCGCTTTGAAGGCACTCGTTAGTCGTTGCGACATTTGGCCACGATAGGGCGGCGGTTTTTCCTTTTCGGTCTCTCTGCGATTATGATCATGTCCTGCAATCAGGTCCTCGCTCGTTGGCCTGGTCGAGCTAATCATGAAGATGACTTGTTTCCATCTTCACTCTCTCTTTAGAGTCTTCTCTGTCTCTTCTCCATGGAGTCAGTCGTTAGTTGGCCTTTATGTGTGTGTGTGTGTGTGTGTGTGTGTATAGGGCTATGATATACAGATCCTCACGCATTCACTGGCACACTTCGTCTCTGCTGCGCGTATCTGGACGCGTCCCATAGGAGTGTCGCTGTTCGTCGCGTTATCGCGCGTTGGAGTTCCCTCCACCCGCGCGTCGACTGCAGAAGAAGTCGCAGCCGTCGCCAGGTCCGCCAATGTAAACTAATCTATTAGCCGGACGCAAGCGACGATACTGCCAGGCGACAGAGGGGAATTGACGAGATTATGAACGAAACATCGAAACTGAAAGCGATATAGAGAGAGAGATATAGAGAGAAATATAGAGATAGATAGAGAGAGAGAGATAGATAGATAGAGAGAGAGAGGATGGTGTTGGTATTGGTGATGACTTTAAGCTTGAACGGTGGTGATCAACGATGGCTGCGATGACAGAGTAAACGAGGTGTTTAGTGCCTTGTCCGGCCACCAACCCGCCCAGAGCCACTTCCCATCGACAGATTCGCTACTCTCTCACACACACACACACACACACACACACACACACACACACATATATGTTCCTATAGATACACACTCGTTGACGGCGATGACTCGGACTTTACTTCTCTACACCTTTCACTCTAATAATGCTCAAAGACCCGTGCACGGATGGACAGCGCCAGATGAGCATTTCTTCGTCACGCGTCTGTCCTGCCATTGTGTCCTGGCAGGTCCTAACTTCCCGGCCGGGCAATACAGGAATCGCTGGACATAATGGGCCGACCAGCTGTGGAACCGGCCGATCAGAGGGTCGGACACTTGAGATATTTCCGCGCTTAACGTGACGCCGCCGCCGCCGCCGCAAATTGACAGTTCAACTCGAGAAGATAGCAGAAGAAAAGATGAACAAACGCGAGCTGCTCAAGTAACAGAAGAGCTGAAGATGGCTGAAGGAGTCTCAGTTGGGTGTCGGTGGATTTGTTGGCAGATGGCGCGGTCCGAAACCCGAACCGCGGTCGAACATTAGGACAGACTGCGGACCTGCGGCGAGTCCTGAAAGGCGAGACAGTTGTCCTGCACGGACACAGATACTTGTTAGGCATACGACGACAATTGGCGCAGGAAGTGAAGACCTCTGAGCCGAGACTTCAGGGCCGAACGACGACAGTCGAGGTTCACTCCAGGCGTTTACCGACAGTACCGAAAGGTGTGGCACGAATAGTGAGCGGGGCAATTGTCAGATGAGGCGGAGTAAAATCGTCAGCGTCAACAGAAAATTGCCGAATTCTCACTGCCGAAGAACCCGTCTAGACGAAGACACTCGAACCGAGATGCTCTTCTTCAGCAACGAACAGCCAACTGCGTGCCATTCGTTGAGGACCATCGTGAGGTCCTCGTTCAGCTGGTACCAGCACGACGCTATGTGAGATGCACATGCAGAAAGAATCGCGTCCCATCTTCCCGATGGGTCGTTCTAGCGTGACCCAGTAAACATGTCCATCATTGCCAGATGTCGCGCGTCTCCTCTCTCTTCGGCAGACGCCGCTGTTAGCGACATTTCCACCGGGGGCCTATTCGACTGTTCAGGCCGCCACCCTCAGGTGAATGCGACGCCGGACGCGACCCAAGATTCGACCCGGCTGTCGCATAATGTTGCCCCCTCGCGTTGTCCGTCGCAGTGCAATATCTCGGCGCAAGTCATATGGAAATCGTCTCAGTTCACGAGTGCACATCTGAGATTTGTTTCTCTCGCTGTTTCTCTCGCTAGTTCTCTCGCTAGTTCTCTCGCTCGTTCGCGCACTCTATTGCTTCGTCCCTCGTGTCCCCGTCTCTCTGCATACGCAGGTACAGTGCGACCGACACCCGTCTAGGACCGCCTAGGACCGCCTAGGACCGCATGCGTGATGATATATGCACATCTATCATCGATGCACTGCAGTCGATCGATTGAGGAGAGGTCGATGCTTCCGTCGTCGTTCCAGAGCAGAAAACGAAGGTCCGCCAGGAGGAGGAGGAGGAGGAGGAGGGTGCAGATGACGATGATGGCTCGTTTTATTGGTCGTCGAGCTTTCGTAAGGAAATAGCCAACGCTCGTTGTTTATGCTGCCACCCACACCAGACAAACGAGGATGACGCGACGGAGGCATATCTGTCGCAAAACGGATGACGTCCCGGAGTCATCCCGCCCGCGCGCGCGCGCGATCTGTGCCTGCGCGAGCCCCTGGGGGCATTCGAGGTGTGTCGTACAGTTGCTGTCAACCAGATTCGAGCAGCAGCAGCAGCAGCAGCGTTTCCCGCAACGCAAGAGACGCTATCTCATACAAAGCCAAACGGGAACGACGCTCGTCGCGTGTCAGCTTTAGCGTAGTATCACTTTCTTCATATGTGTATGTTTGTGTGTATGTGTGTATGTGTGTGTGTGTGTGTGTGTGTGTATATAATTGTGCATATAGTTGAGGAACAACTGTGATGGCAAGCACAAGGGGACAGCGCGATCTTGGGTTGAGTAGAACCGGCGTGATTTGTCAGCGTCAGTCCAGGTGTGGCGTCTGTGTGCGTGTGCAAACGCCACCGAATCGTCTGAAGAAGTCATCCTGTTCGCACGCAACTTCTCTTCATCATCGTTGTCATCATCGTGAGCGCCGGTCGCTGCTGGTGCTGCGCAATCTTTTTGCTAAACCCAACTTCACTGGCGAACGCTGGCTGATTCTATCTCATCGCGACGGAGGCTACAGACGCCCTTGGACTTCACGGCCCTCATGGGCCACTGCCATCACCACCATCATCATCGCCATCATCATCATCGGCCGTGGAAGAGATCGTCGCGGATCGAGCGAGTTCGGATGAGTCGTTCGGCAGAACGACTGCGGCACTCACCAATCGAGCGGCTGAAGAAACGAGCCGAAGCGTTTGCAGCAGTCGGTCCTCATCGAATTCGTGCGTTGCGAGCGTCTACGCGCGCGCGCATATTCATGGTCTGATGTCAAGTGCAGATGTCTTTCTCTCTCTCTCTCTCTCTCGGTCCCTCCTCCTTTGCCGAACCCCCGAGTACCGCCGAGTATTCCCCAAAACAGCTCCCCCCGTTCCTCAGAGGAGCAGCTCCCCGGGCATCCCTAAACGCTTGGCACACTCCACAAAAATGAGGGTGGAACGATGCCAGCGGATGGGGTTTATATTGGAACATGGACATACACACACACACACACACACACACACACACACACACACACACTGTAGTTGAAAGCCATCGCGGGAGTCCTTGGAGCTGCACGAGACCTCTCCTGCTCGTGCTCCTTCTCCAAGGCACAGCGCCAAGATACAGTTGGAGCTCGATCATGTGGCGCATTCGTGGTCGTGGTCGTGGCTTAGTCGAGAAGTGTTCGTCGAATAACGAACTCGCTCGTGTGCCGGCTAGACCCTGACACGCACCGCCACAGTCCGACACGTTGGCCATACCCCCGCCGCTTCTCGGCCGCTGAATGGGGGATGCTCGTGGGGTGGTAATTGGATTCGAAGCTTCTTCGGGTAGGATTGTTTTGAATCAATCTGTTCGGTGTGATCATAGGGATCAGATCTTGGAGAAACATGCAAGGAGAGGTTTGAAATAGGGGGTGCGGGAGGGACGCGGGGGCGAGGACGAAACCCCCGGAGGAACGTCTGCCAGGTAGGGAAGTACAAGCAGGCCACAGTACCCCCGAAGAAGCACCAGACACACGACCAAGATCAGCTACATCGTTCTCGTTCGCAGGAAGCGGAGGTGAACGAGGAGACGGAGGGGGGTATCTGTCTGTACATGAGGGGTTTGCGGGGGGTTGCTGCGGTTTCGCCTGATGGACACGATGGAACTATGCGCGCAATGAAGTATTGAGATTGAGAGAGCGAATTGGGGAACGCCTCAGGGACGCGGTGGTCGATGCCAATGAATACAATTTCGCTCAGACCGATCCGGAGGAGCAAGAAAGTTCCCTGTCCCTCAAAGCGGTCACGCACAGCCCGAAAACACGGCCCATTCACCGCTGTCACGCTCATGACTAGAAATGACCAAACAACGTCGAATCGGCATCACAGAAACGATTCATTCACACGACGAATCGCAAGGGCACAGCAATAAACAGACAAACAATCCAGCCGCCACGAACAAAAACACGAACAACGATCTGCGTCGGCCCAATGCAAACACGTCTGAGACGGTCAGAGAAGTACTCGAGCGCTTGAGGTGTCGATCCGGAGAGAGACACTCGGCCTGGACCTAGTTCGACAATATTCGGGTGCTGAGGTTGTTGGATTCACTCGTGAGCGTGCCAATGAACAACATCTTTTAGAGAGTGGAGTTTCTTAAACTTGGATGAAGACAGGATTCTTCTTCTACTTCGGAGTGTTCGTTCGAGTTTCGCAAGAGATGGCCACAGGCACGGCCTCGTTGTGAGATTCTTCCTATTTTCTATTGGCGCGCATTTCCCATGAGGACGGCGACCTGATGATGACGGACGTCAAGGACCTCATCGAAGAGGATCCATTTCGGCATTGATTTTGTTTCTGTTGTTAGATGTACCTAGGTGATCGCGTGACGGATTTCGTCGTGCCTTTCCCTAGGTTGTTGCTAGGTTCGACACTGCTGAAGAAGTGGCCTCGAGGAGTGGCCGTCTTCTGCCGGCCGCGTTCGTCTCAGCCCGAGCCGAACCTGACAGATCTTCACGGGAAGAAGTTCCGCCAGCTGTAGCGATATTCTATAGCTCGTCGTACGCAGGGGGGGGAAGGGGGTAGTATCCATTTAGTGTTGGGGGTGCTTTTCGTCGAAAATCGCCGACTTCCGCCAGGCAATATTCGTTCCCGAAACCAATATATGCACGCAGCGGCGTCACGCACAGCCACGTTCGGATGGGTCTGAAGGGCGCGCAATTTCCGTTAAAAAATTCACTGGTCGATGAGATTCGCCGCTTTATCGACGTTGGGTTTGCCCTATGGGGCAATGTTATGGAGGAACGGCCCGGGAATGAAAGGAGAGAGATTATCTCTTCCAGGAGACGACGACGACGATATGAATATATCGAACGCGTTCGTCAGAGGCTTTTCGCGTTTTGGCCGCCTGCCAACGCCAGAGCTCCCAACAACTCAGCTGGCCACATGCTTATCAGCATAATGAGCTAAAACGCAATTGGCGCCCGATTGGGGGCCAAACGACGCGGCTGAAATTTCCCTCGTCGGCGAGCTGAAAGTGGCGGCGTGTCCGATGCGGCCTATGTAGGCCACGTCTGGGTACGGTCCTGCATCGAAGCTTGGCGGTGTCCAGATTTAGGACATTTCCGATATGGCCGACTGGGTCGAGAGTCCGACGAGGCGCGTTCGTCGCGCGCGCGTCGGCTACGGTTTCTCGACGAGTGGCCATGAATATCGGGTGTGGCAAGGCAGGTCCTCTATCGAGGTAAAACTTTCGAGAATTTGCGAGAACCGCAACCGTTGGCCGAGAAAACATGAGCGCGAACGTTTGCGTCCGGAGGAGAGACACCGTCGCCATCTGAACCCTTCAAATATCCAAACTCTAAGCAACCGACTCGTATGAATTCAGGGGATCGCCATTAGGTCGGCTTGCTTGGCCCCCCCCCGTCCTTCCCTTCGGACTGGCCTAGGAGGCCGATGGTGAGGTCAGCTAAACCTCTTACAGCGGCCATATTTCCTCGGGACGCATTTCGTCGGGGGCTGTTGATTGCGATGTCCCTTTCCTTGGCTGGCGGTCGTCGCACATGCGTCAACGAATTGGCACGAAGTCGCGGTTCGGACACCCCCGCACGCGCGACGAGACCTCGATTCATGAGGCGCGCGTGCTCTCAGAGTGGTGGCCTGCTGCCATCTACTATAAACAGTTCGTTTCTTCAGTCTTCCCCCAGATGAATCTGCCCCTTGGGTCAGATCTTAGCATGACTAAAGAGGAGAGTCACTCTGGTAGAATCTACTCGCAGCTACTTTCGCAGTGGACGCGAGAAGTAGCCTCCTCGTTCATTGCCAGCTTCTGATTCCGGCCGAAAATAAACGATATCGAGACTATTCGCCATTATCGTGCGTTGGCGTCAACCATTTGAGATGATCTTCTCGATCCGACCATTACTTCAGCCACGAAACGAGGGCGAGTCCTCGGACGGTGAAGTTTCGAATGCGTCCCCGACGCCGATGTGCATGCGAATATGTTGCCAAATCCCTCAGCAGCTGTCGTCGCCTGTGTGTCGAGATGGTCGGGGGGGTGGTCGGGGGTATTTTCCTTTCGCTGATCAGACCCGTCGGCGCGGCAGTTGGCGAAGCTGACGCGATGTGGTTGTAGTGCTTAAGCGGGACATTTTCTTCTCTGTCTAGCCAACTAAAGTGCGTTTCTTTGACAAGCTTATATTGCTACCCCTCTACGCACCCCCGCGTCCCCTCTGACTTCACTGCGACTCGGAGTGAGGGGCGGCGGCGGCGGCGGCGGTGGTAGAATTTAACGATCGGTTCCTGTAAGTGTCGACGGGCTGCCGCCTGCGATAACCTGCCAGACTGGCTACAATGAAGGTGGGGGAGGCCATTTTGCAGAGACTCAGAAAAAGCGAATAACGACCTCCCAAAACAAAATCCCAACTACACCGAATGGCGTCGCCATAGCGCCAATTGCCACCGCCTTCAACGGTGTCAACAAGTTGCTGATCCTTGAAAGACTTGGGAGAGAACTGACGACTCGGAGTGGAACGCGAGGGGGTAAAATCATTTAGCGAACGAATATCTGAGAACGAGAAATGACACACACACACACACACACACACACACACACACACA
>MNPL01012297.1:5787-24877 GCA_002081605.1 Tropilaelaps mercedesae
GAACACTTCTAACCAGACTCTAGCCAATTAGGGCACAAATACATCTGCGACGGCCGTTCGTGAAACATCACCTTTTCCTACTCGTCATACCATCAAGAGGATGAACACTACCAATCTTCCCAAGAGCTACTTAATACAACGGATAGGCACGTCCAGTGACAGACCCAGCTCGGCAAGACACAGCCTCATCTTCGGGCAGATACTTAGCCCACAATAGATACATATTCTGTGCCAAAAGTGGGGCCGTCTACCCAATCGGTTTGTTGTGTCTTAGCGAAGGATTTTCTCATGCATTTTTCCCCAATGAACGGTAGACTTTTGTAGTCGAACGTGCATTCACGGTCGATTCGAGGCTGTGCTGGGTTTCGGTGTTATGAGGTTGCTGCTTAGCCACTTCTCGTTTCGCTGTCGTCGGAGAAAGGCAGGGAGCGGAAAAGATGGAAAGCAATTGAGACAGACAGAGAGAGAGAAAGGATATGCCATAAATGACCGAACTATCGATGCAGATTTAAAGAAAAGCGGTTTGTCTTCTTTTGTCTTCTCCCTCAAATGTGATTGTATTCTGTTCGTGAAGAAGTGCTTGTTTGCTCTGTAACCGTTGAGAGCGCGTGACCGCAGTCACGGCTACGCTGGTGAAAACGCCGTTGCACTGTTAACAGTCAATAGTAACGGAAATTGTGACAGCTTTTTTAGATGCGATACAATTATAAAGGACTAGTGTACGGGTCGAACGTCGGTGGTTAAAAATCTTTGGGGTCCCGGCAATTAATGTTGTTTGCTTAATGTCGTGCTTCGTTACTCTAAGTCTTTTATCCTCCATTGACGGCGCCTCCACCTATTGAAGAGTCGCCATAGGCTCCAGACTGCGCTTAAACACATACAAGCAAATCCTGTCATTTAGCTGTCATCACCAGCTGACCACACCGTCTAATCTTGGTGACAATTTTTTCTTTCGCTTTCCATCAATGAATATTCGATTTCGCATTTACACGTTCTTCCAGGGGTACGTTTTGGGCTACTAACGTGGCAGTATGTGCGTGTATGTCTGTGTATACGAGTAACTGAGTGACTCGCCCGCACCGTCGACTGACACCGTTTTAGTATGACCTCCCATAACTTAACTTAGGGTTAACATTAACGTATACTATTCGTATCTAGATTGCATGTATGGTACGCATGCTTTATGGAAGATGCTGTTTGTACGTCGTTAATGCTCAGCGAACTGAAAAAACTATTTGGCATTTCACGGTTCTCCAACTGCCACATTGCTCCGGACTCAATCCGTTAGGTTTCCAAGGTAGTTATCGCCGGCAGTAACGTTGCAGGCAATATAATAATAATAGTAATAATAATAATAATAATAATAATAATAATAATAGAGCTTCGTCAGGGCATGAGCGCCAGCTTAGGCGAATTCCTCCAAACGAGATTTGTGGCTTCGAAGTCGTGGTTGCCCCCGGAGCAGAGTGGGGAGCCACGCTAGCAACATGTCGCGCTGTATGGACCTCATGCGTTCCATCTTTCACCGAGAGTGTTACGAGGCGTGCTTGAGTAAGTGCTTAAATCGCACTTTGATGTAACCTCACGAATAGTGGCTGTCTGCTCTGTAATTACGGCACACTGAAATCAGACTGATCATGGAAGCGGAAGTCTTCCTTGGTTGGTAAACTGTTTATGGCTGTGGGCATCTTCCACATGCACGCATGCACACGTACGCACGCGCACGTACAAACGCACGCACTAGAACCAGGAAAAAGAGGCATGCATTTTGAATGACCAGGAAAATTAATTTCGATACCCGACGTGTTGTTCCTCATCGAAGCTTCATATCCCGATTATCCGCGGGGAATGCATCTGATGTTTTACAATTAAAGGCAAAGAAAAAACATTTTGTCCTCCCGTTCGTTCAGCCGTATTTCTCGCTGGGTATCAGAAAGAGGGCGGTTGAATGGTTCAACATGTTGAGACGAGTAGCACATCTGGCTGATGACACTAAATGAAGAAGGCCAAAGAAAATTAACAAACGACAGAGAGAGGTTGTCTTTTGGTGCTCCACGTAGGATTAATTACGATTTTATGGCTGACACCCAGCCAGCCAGGTTTTCCGGCTCAATTGACTCAGTTGGCATCCATAAGATAAATTAAAAAAACATATCCTCATTTCAGGTGTGTCACCAGCTGGACGTTCTGCCCAGTTTCGGTGCGAACCTTCAAGTCTTCCTCCGCTTCCGGCGCGTTTTTCCTTCGGCTTCCGCATCAATCCAAACGGCCCAATAGTATTTTGTATGCAATGCGACGTCGTCCGCAGGTTGTCCTGTTTCGAATTCGCGCCAAAAATTTCTCCTCAATCGAGTGTGCAACGAAGCGGACAATGTCTCACGAAAACGAGTTTCGCTTATATATGTTACGAGTCGCAAACCGAGGTGCGTACCGAGGTGCTATGGTGAAGCAGCTTCTGCCGGAGCAGACGGGGCCGAGTTGACCGGCCGACCAGTTGTTGCAGTGACAATGTTTTGGAAAAAGGGGGTTGTGTATGCCTAAAGTCTACCTGGTATAGCATTGTAAAGGGAAAAAAGTCCGAAAATAGCGCTCAAGATTGCCGAGTAGACACAGACTTTGAGATGGTGTATCCGTAGGGAACTGTTTCGTCGACGCCACATACAGTGGCTTCATTCGATGTGAGGCGCTCTCGACTTCATCAAAGTTCTGTTCTGTTGGACCTAGCTCGTATAATGGCTGTTTATCACCAGGTTCGAATCTTTGAGGCGTTATTTTCTCAGAGCCTTCCTCGTAGGCCAACCTAGCAGGTGACTGAAACAGGACGTAAATTCGACATTAGTTTTCATTGGCTAGAGCGCCGGAGCTCCGCCTAACTCTTTCCGGTAAATCTTTCCGGTAAATTGGCGATGACCGTGTGTTGGTTATGCAGCCGTGATACTGTTTTGAGCCAGATAAAGCTCGCGACAAACAAATATTGTCGTAGCGACCCGCGAGAATACCTTTGTCTTGTTCTCCTGTAACTCGGCTTCCATTCGCATAAACGAATGTTAGGCCAGATTTCGGTCGTGAGGTCACCCATCCTTTAGGCTGCTCGGTCTGCTTCGATAAGTGGTGTTTTAGCCCGTCACGATAAACCTGAAATACGTCGACGTGACACGCGGATGCACGATGATTGACCGAGATGCTGTTCCATAGCGACTCCTATGGAATCATATCATAGTGAAATGGGGTTTTTGTATCTTCGACAAAAGTCTTGTGAAACGGTTAAATCTAAACGGAAAAACATCAACATGTTTTTCAGCGTGGTAAGCCTGAACATTTGCAGTTCCTTAATTCGCTCGTTATTTGCCCTTCGTGCATCCTGCCACAAGCTACAGTAGTTTAGCATCGAAAGTTATCGGAAGTGGAACTCTATGCTCCCCAGATAGCCGCAACAACATGCACAACATGGAGGGCAATGCTGGTACCAAAATTCAGATGGTCGGTCATATTTGGACCATTAGGCATGGACCACGGACCCGAGTCTCGCTACGTGAACGAACCGCTAAATCTCCTATGTACGTCCTGTTCCTCGGACAAACACAACAACAGTGGTGCTCAGAACATCACCAATGACTCAAGGTCAAGCAAAGGACGCAGCCCTAAACACATAAACCTAGAAGCGAAGTTCTCGAGTTCTGAAAACCCAACCCAGAGCTTCGTTCTTTCGACTTGTTGAACCCTCACCTTGTAACGATGTAAAGCAGCTTTCGTAATTTAGTCACGAGCAGATGTGGACCATCGAGTGTGATATTTGCCACAGGCAGTTGTATTGGCGTCTAGCTCAGCCTGCCGCTGTAGTTTGACACCCGCACCCGGAAGCCATAGTGAAGGTCCCTCTGTCTAAGTATAAAACGCCATTGAAGAAAAGGTTCTTCTCAGCGTACCGCTACGGTGTTTAGCCATTTGGCTTCTTCGAAATGTTTACTGAGTCGGGCCTTTGACGCGGAGTTTGTGGGGTTCCACAAGATCTTCCGCGAGCCATCCTAGAGATGTCGCCGCTCCGAAGAAGAATTCCTATGTAGTAATATTGAGGGCTGCTGCTGCAACGCATACGCTGATGATGGTCTATTGGACGAATGTGTTTTGTACGGTAGATTAGAGTCCCCGGCCGCTTAGCCAGTTGAAAATTATCTGCAAAATGGACTATATTGTGCCAGCGTATCCGGACGGCCAGAAAAACTTCTTCGCGCAGATGGCAACACAGTAGGTGAACATATTCGACACATGGCGAGTTTTCTTCTCTCATCACTGAATGTTAAACGCGTCAACGTCTGCGGTGTGTACGCTCCACAGGACGTGGCAACCAATGGCGATTGCCCGGTAGCTCTGCACGTTCGCGTGCGGTTTACGGCCGGAGGTGAATACGCGGGTGCACGAGGTTTCATTCCCGCCGTTGCACATTTACATGTATATGGAGTTACCTGCGGAAAAACCTTCACGTGAGAAAGTTCACGTGGGAAATGACACAACGAATCGGAAGCTGTAGACACAAACCCAGTTCTCTGATTCGTTTAGTGGATGGCCCAGGCAAGGGGTAAATACGATCGTTAGTAACATGAATGTATCGACTATACACGTTGGTTTTCAACGTCGTAGGATTTTTTTTTAATATTAATTATGTAAAGCAGTGATGAAAAAAGTCGGGAGAGAAACAGGCTCGCTGGGTTCAAGGCAACTGTAGATATGGCCTTATCTGTCCTGAACGAAGGTATCGTGGGAAGATGCATGTTGACTATCTGATATTTTTTACCGTTTTATTCCAAGCAAATTTTTCGCCGCAGATAATAATAGCGCGCAATTTTATCGTAGTACATTACAATGTAGCGTACCAGGCTGAGACTTGTGCAATCACCCAACTAAGCGAAACATGAACCGACATTTACGCCTGTATGCGATCTGCTCTAACTTGAATTCTAGTGGATTTCGCTTTGGATTGTCTTCTGCCATGCATACACACAACCGCACATGTGGTCACCCACTTCATCATGTTCAGAAACCGCATGAACGAAATGAATATCGACCCCAACTACTACGAGGTGGGCCATCTTCGAGTTTTTCCTTAGCGGTCCCTTTTTGTTGTTATTGTTGTTGTTGTTGTTGTTGTGGGTGCAGTTCTAGTCGGGGATACTTCCGAGACACCTTTAACCTTGGTCGGCTTCAGGCGGCCGCAAGTACTCGGCCTTGCTCGCCATTTTCTGTTGTGCCGAAGCAACGCCGTGGTCATCTGGATAGGGTTTTGGTGTTTAGGCATCTTCGATAGGTTTGGAAGCTGCCTGGGCTTTGGAAGGCCTCGGTGGGCAAAACCATGAAACTCGAAAATGGCGTCGGTTCAGAAATCGATACGTGTGCCTATAGAACCCGCAGTTTTCCTGCGGTTGGAGGCTGTTTCCTTATGGCGCAATCCATACACACCAAAAGAATACGCCGAAGTCATACGAAAAGGCGCAGGTTAGTATTACACAAAAAGAAAGAATTCATTTACAGAAACAGAATCGCCTTAAGAATTGTCTGTGTTTATTGATCCGGCTAGGGCCAAGAGCCATAAATAGCGTAGAGACATAAGCGAATAACACTTAGCGAGTTGCGTAATCTCATCAAAACGGCGGCGTTTGCGATAGCTTAGCTCATATACGCTCTATTCTACGGCAGCAGAAAAAATGAAATACTGAAAAGTCCCTGAGGGAACGTGGAGGGTGACTTTATGGCGTTGCGGAACTAATGGATCTAGTCTCACGGGGCAACCTTCAGACATCTGCGATAATACGCTGCTTCCTAATGGTTTACACGGCGGGTACGGGGAAAATATCTGTGGCATTGTAAAAGGGCACAATACATCAGCTATGGATGGCAACAGCAATCGAACATGAAACCATTATGGGAAAAGCGGATTCCCCTACAGACCTGTCGTGGCCCGCCAATCGAGGACACGCACCGTCCGTAGCCCGTAGCTATACTTTCGTCTTCCTGTAGTTAGGTGTCTACGAGCTAACTCAAAAAACAGTTGAACTGTCGAGGAGTGCCTATATTTCATTGAGAAAAGCCTCAACGCCCGCCCTCAGTGCCTGTTGAGGTACACGGAGGGCTTGTATTATCTCGTTCCCGAGGGAAAACACCGTACCCGTATTAATGGCATTAATTCTGCGATATATTAGCATTAGCGTATGTCGACCAATCATTGCCGCTTGCAGAATCTGCACGTCCGCTTCAGGGTGCTTCGGCCATTTCGGAAGCTGACCACGTTTCGGCTGACCTTTCACCTGTCCGGGCTTATGGCTAGTGTCGGCTTGTCGTTATGGTTCTACAGGGCGGCGTCTACCGTGCACAAGTCGCCGTCTACCATTCTCTACTGGCTGGGCGTTGAGGTCGCGTTTTGGATGACCCGCCATCTCGAAGTGCACTATCTCGAGGAAAGGTTGAGGAAAAAGGTGGGCTAGTGCTGCTCGAGATTTGGTCGATGTCAAGCCGACGAAGGGGTCTTGTTCAATATGGTAGCCGAATGGGTTGATTTTTGCGAGGAAACTGCCTCGTATATTGAGTTTAGCGCGAATTTTAGACACCTATTTGGTTATATTTATTTGGTACCTATATGTATATATATATCAGAACATCGGATTGAGCAGTATTGGGTATGATGGTCGGCCGGGGTAAGAGCGTAATGTGTATATATGCACCAGGACAGGTCCTTCTGACAATCAACGTTTAGGAAACAATGACACCTGAATGACGCCCTTCCCCTAGTCTATCGACCGTGGCTCTGGCACTGCTTTTGAAAAGATTTTCGATTTTCTTGCATCGAATCTAACCAACTCTGCGAGAGTGTATGGCACCACACGTAAACGCACGAATGTGGGCATCCAGGCATGTCCTGGTAGCAGGGGCAACACTGCTAGCTACGTCTCTGATTCACTTCTGCATCGATACCCATCGGCAGCCCTATTAAATGTTGTTGCCTCGCTTTTCCTTTTTTCGGCCATCCCTTCTGACGCAAGGCGGCGACGGTCAACATGTTCAATTGCGTTCTAGCGGCGCTCGCCATTGAAAAGTCGTCATCCCGCCTCGTCTCCGTAATGTTTGAGCCGTTTCTTATTCGCAATGTGATACACGCCCTGATGCACGTGTGAGAGGTCCTGCCCGGAAACGCCCACTCCTGCGGTTCTGGAGGGGCGAAAGTCGCTGGAAAGACGTCTGATTCCACCCCAAATTGCTGAACACGGCTGAGAGTCGTGTAGGTTTCGACTCCGGCAGGGGAAAATTCGATCTGCTTTTCGAACTCATGCAAATAAATCGAGTAGACGAATTAGTTACTCTACGTGTAAAGTGAATGAAAAGTGTGTAGCTATATTGTCTACGTGGTCTACGTAACTCGTCGGTAACACTGCGTATTGGTGATGTGATTGTGAGATTTGGTTTGCAATTGGAGGTCTGTCTAATCGTGAATTTTTTATACGAGAACTTACCGTTACAAATTTGCACTTCTTGGAATAGACTTACATTCGATGGATGAATGAATTACCGTCGCCTGGGGGTCGTTACGTAACGTTGTAGGTTATTGCCGTAGACTAGTAGTTTCCTCGTCTGTGGACGGCGACTGCATTATTAAACGGATTCCAGGGTTCGACTTCGCACAAGTTTTTTTTCCTACAGCAATGGAAATTTTCTAAGAACTATTATAGAGAAAAACGTAGTGAGGTCGCCACGTGGGGCTTCGCAGAAGCGTTGAACACTAAGCCAGGGTCCTGGAGCGCTATGCTCACGCGACGTTTCTCGCGCACCGTCAAGAAGTCGTAGCTTCTCATTGAAAAGCGCCCCGTATCCGTCATTGTTGCGGGTGGCGTTGGCGAATTTATTACGCCTCACCGAATCCATCGACCTCTCCAGTAAGATGAGCGCCAGCGTTCTCTGAAGGCGGTGCGTGAGCGCGAACCCCGGATACTGCTCGTCACAAAAATAGCCAGGTCACGTTAAATCGTTGCGTGCACGTCCTCGAGAGGGGAGGCACTAAAAGAGGTGAGCCCAGATCCGTCTTGTAAATGTTCACCGGCGCGACCAGCGCCACCATCGTCATACGAAGGCCAAGGGTGCTGTAGATGTCTGTAGAGGTTTCGTAACGACAATCATCGCGAAGGAAACAGTCGAGCGATTGGTGAGGCAAAGTTCCGCTATCTCGATCGGTGAACATCGCCATCGTGTATTGGCTGATCGTGCATAATCTGGCAACTTTACCCCCAGTCCAGGCCTATGAGGCCGAGGAAAGTGCAGCTCAATCAAGCGAAAGACGTCGGCCGTGTCCGGCCGTTCTGACGGATCGAACGTCAGCTCACGGGCGCGCGCGCGCGCGCCGGCGTAATGTGACGTCGTCAACGTTAAACTGGATTGTCAGCCTATCCGGGCCGCTGACGAAGAACGCGTTCTCGGTCTGCAGCTGCTCGAGGAACACGGCGACGAGCATCGGAAATCCGCACCGGTCCGACAGCATCACGAGGTTGCGCCGTGAGTCGCCGCCGCCGCCGCCGCCGCTTGCGACGCCGAAACCGTTCGCGTCGAACGAGTCGCAAACAGCGAGAAGCGCTTGATTCCGGATTGCGCCCTCGAACACGTCGCTGAGTTCGCGTTGACTCGGTCGCATTAGGACGGCCTCGACGGTGCTGCGGAAAGGACTTCACCTCGATGAGGAAGATGATGCTGACAGTTCCTCATCTCTCATCGCGGAAGGCACGCGAAGGCCGAAATTAGGCCCACGACCACGAAGCTGCGGCATCATACTTGCGTTCGGCAGCCGGAAGTATGGGGCATAAAATGGAAAAATGCCCTATCCTCTGCCGATATAGGGGCAGTGTAAATTTACGAAAATGTTACTTCGACGCTGGTTGAATACCCCGCGGGGGCATGTCGCTTTGCCTGTCGGTTTGCCGCACACAGAACGACGGGTTTGGGCACCTCGAGTTGAGGTTGCCCTTTCAAAGGAACTTTTCTTAGGGAATATTTCAAGCGTGCTTAGTCGGTAAAAGGAAACATTTCAGGAGTGTCTTCTTACAGCAGCTCTCATGCGTTCGTATTTAAGCATTTCAGCCGTTCTCAGTCTCAAGGTTCCGCATGAAACAAACCAACTAGAGGGTATCGAACAGCGGTTGGAGGACGCGATGAATAAGGTTGACCTTTTATCGATGACAGGAGGACAAGGCGTCATCTGTCCGTATATGATTTTATATGTGCTTACACATATGTACATATACTTTTATGTATAACTGAGTGCTGCGATGAATGTAAAGTTTGGAAATTCGCCGTGAATGGTCACATCCAGCTCATGCAGTTGACCGTTGAGTTTTTCGGATTTTTTTGTAGTGTCAAAATTTGCCATAGCTTTTTTTTCCTCGTGCTACGACGGGAACTTATCGGAATATGGGGCGGCGGGTAAGGGAATATAGGTGTCCTTTCCGCTAAACATAATCGTGTGCTAGTCCTAGAGCCTGAATAAATCTTACGAAGTCGTTCACCGGCATCTGACTCTTGAGGCGCACGGCGCTTCGTCCATTCTGTTGCGGCACTCACTCGGGAAGTATCGAAATTTCGACCGTCTCCGATATTACCCACACTGCGGCCCTGACCGGCCGATCTGGGAACACTGTCGGAGATGCTCAAATTGACCAACTTCTTGCCAATAGTGGTACCTAACTTGAAATAAAATAGCATCTGTAGCTTGGCTGCAGTTCCGTTTTCTGTGCGATGCATAGTTTTCAGTGAAAGGTCCCCCAGTCACCCTGTAAAGACGCCCAGGACAGTTATCGGTCTTCGGAACGACCGCAAAGCGTCCTTCTGAGCTATAAAAGAATCTCACACGTCGATTCAGTTCAACATAGATGTATTTATTGTCGTTATTATTAATATTATTACCAGCATCATCCTACTCTGAACGGTCAATTGCGGCCAAATCCAGTAGCCGTCACATCGAGGACGACGACCGGAAACGGATCACGCACTTCACTGGATGTTTCGTTCGTGAACTTCGTATTCGGCGTTCGTTGTTGTCCGACTGTATATCGAAATATATTCGTGCTGGCTCGAACGTTGTCGATAACTTTGACACTGATTACCTACACGGTCTATGCAAAGGCACACGTCCATATCACAATAAACATCTCGTAGGGCTCAACGGGGACATTGTAGAACGCTAGAATATAAATACTCTAATATAGTTATAGAGAAAACAGAGATCCATAGTTTGGTTATTAACAAATCGACCGTCCATTTGTCCATTGCCACCTTTAAAAAAGTTAACATAAATAATTTAACTCAAACACATATATAATAACTTTTTGTCTCTCTCTCTCTCTGTGTGTGTGTGTGTGTGTGTGTGTGTGTGTGGACGAAACCTGATGCAAATATATCCTGATATCAGCAACGTCTCTACCGCCGCTGTGGGAAGGTCGATATAGTTTGCCGTCACTGCGAGGGTTGGTTGCTAGATAATAAATAGTGTCTTGACATCGCGTACGCGCGCGCACGCTTCCACAATAAATAACATACACAATAAATAGGGTTTTTTTGACGCGAGTGGATGGATGCGTTTAGTCGGCGCATTGTCGATTGCAAACTGGCCGATGTATGTAGACAATCGCCGGCTCATCTCTGCGCGACGGCATGGCGTTTCTTTCGGGATCGTCAGTGTTGTGCTCTATGCGAGAGTCGGCTGATCCTCGCAGGCGACACCAACGAAATGACGACGCCATGTTGAAATCATGATGCGGATATCGCAGACTATGACGAAGTGATCAGGCGGATAATTCTCGTTCGTAAATGTCTCGTTCGAAACGAGACAATCAATCGTAAAGCGTATGCGTCGATGGGTCGACGTGGCGAGTGGACGTTCCGTGACAGTCTTAGGAAGCGTCACGCGTTTACCGTGTCGGCGTGTGTCACGTGACGGCGAATTTAAGACCAATGGATTCTGCATTGTGTTCAGAATGCGCAGCAGTGAAGACTCGCCACGATCGGTGATTCGACAGTTCGATTAGGGCCTGGAAAAGGCCACGGCAGGCTCGAAGCGGTCTGAGGGCCTTATCGAGTCTTCTTCTATTGGTCTTCATCATATTGGCTCATCATCATGTCTGGATCCGATGTGGGCGTCGTTTGCAAAGCTGCATCGTGAGCCTGTGACAGAAATCGCTAACACAAATGTCTGGCGGCAATAAATCAAGATTAATCAATCAACGTATCTACATCTATGAGTTGCATGGTGGTCGGCGTTCGCGTAAGTAAGCGTGGCAGAATAACATCGGTCTGCATTTTATAGGTGATATATATATGTGTGTGTGTGTGTGTGTGTGTGTGTGTGTGTGTGTGTATCGTCGCTACGGTGTGAATACCTAAATAGGTGTTATAGGCGCTTCTACCTGGTGGGAAAGTTCTCTCACTGATACATTGGCGGTGTGCGGTTGAACTAAAAATAAATAGAAACGAACAGTTATCATGCGGTGACAGGGTTGGGTTGAGTCTTCATGTGTTTAGGCAGCACTGCCGTGATGATGTCTTCGGTCGGGACGTAGCGAGCCGTCTCACTAGGTGGTTTGTGTAATTGCTTTGAAAAAAAAAAAACTTCGAAGTTATTCGCGCACTGGCCAGTGGCTACAAGCGCTTTCATGCGATTAGCTTGGTTAGTGCCGAGTTAGCCTTTAATTAATTTCACTAATACACGCGATTACAGAGGATCTGTTCCCATCCGACCCATCGCATGCGAGCGACTTCGCCGCGCGGGGGTCACGTACCCAACGAACGGGGAACCTCAGAACCTCGACCTGGTGCACACGGCACCTTTTTGGCTGTAACGACGCGACCAACACCTCGTGTTTCCAGTTGTCAGACAAACAGGTTGCGTTAACGCGCTCAGCCGACCTCGGCCCTGCGCCCACGACCTCGTAACTAAACCTCCAGCCGCCCACCGGTCGCGCCCCCCTAGACAAGAAGCATCGCCGCGATGAAGGCCGCCGTCAGTATCGTCGGCAACGCGAAGATCAGGCTACCCAGCGTCTGAAGAATTCGGAACAGTGAATTCGGGAACATCTGGATGAGGGCGGCGAATGGGCTGAGAACGGCAGGTACCTGAGAAATGGGCCGATTGTCGAACTGGGGTTCGGCCGCGGCAGTCCACGGCTTTGTCGTTGTGCCCTCCGGCCAGTTGGTGGTCGTAGCCGCCTCCGAGTCTGATGGTCCAGTCGAAGTTCTCATCGGTTTGCGCGGCCGCTTCGTCGTCGTGAAACGGGGCCCGATTGTGGTTAACGCCGGTGGTGCCTTGGAGGTCGCCTTCGGTGGGATCGTAAGCGCAGGCTTCGGGCGGGACTCCTGCGGGTGTCGGTCGGCCTGCGCGACCTCCTCGGAGTCGTCCCAGTTGATCGGCTTACGGGTGGACGGCGTCACCGCATTTTCCAGCCAGTGGACTACTGCCGATTTCGTGGGCGAGGCCGTGCTCGTGGCCGGCGAGGTCGGACTGAATTTCTGCGTCGTTCGGGTCGTGAATGGACGGGTGGGTTTCGCGATGGTGATGATGTTCTGGTGCACGATCGTCGTATTGTACGAGTCCGTATCGAATACCTCGAGCGGGAACGCGTTCGACGTCGGCGGGAGCGCCGTGGTTGTGGCATAGCGGAGTGACTCCGAGAGGCTGGCCTGGACTCTGGAGTCGGCCTCACCGGACTCCGTCGAGGGGCCGTCACCGGCGGGGCGTTTCGTGGTCGACGTGGTCGTCGTGGTCGTCGTACGGCGTCGCTTCGGGCCGTTCTGGGAAGGTGCCCTGTGGTTGTTGATGACGACGGAGTGGCCGAACCCGAATGAGTGGGTAGGTTTCCTCGTGGTCAGCACCCACAGGGGCAGCTCCTCGGAGCGGGCGGTCTCATCAGATGAGGAGTAGAGCAGTGGCTTCGTGACCTTCACCTTCAGAGGATTCTTTGTCGGCCCGGTCCCCTGCACTAGGAGCAGCTGGTGCATTACCTCTTCGGAGCTGTCGACGGCGAGCGCGTCCTTCGTGGAGGACGCCAGAGTCTCGGCCGAGACTGGGATCTCCTCGCTGGACGAGGTGACCACCTCGGAGTTGTCGGCGTCGATTTCCGCCCGCGAACTGCCCGATCCGAAGGTTGACGACCTCACCGTGGTGAGTTTGGCCAACACGACGGGGGACTTCGAGGATTCCGTTGAATCACTCTCGTACCACGCAGCTGGTATGTAGCCGATTCGGCGTCCCTTCGTGTCGTTCACGATTCTCGCATCGACCAGCGACACGTTGGCAGTCGTCCAGTTGATCTCGTTCGAGGGCTTCGACACTGGCGACACGGAACTATAGAAGCCGTTGTTCTTGAGCAAGTTGAGCAAATTCGATGACGACCATGGCCTTAATAGGTTCGGCACGCCGGTAGCTCGACCGTCGGGCGTAGGCGTATTCGCCGAACTCGTTAACGCGAAACTCGATCCTGGCGCCGAGGTAGATGCGCTCGTTGCGGAGGCCTCGTTCGTGGCAGCGTTCGTTGGTTTCGGCGACGGGGTCATTTGCTTCCCGATTGTTCCTTCGGTTTGCGTAAAGTCGACCCTGCTGCTAGGGCGTTTCCTGAGCGACTCCTTCTCCTCGTTGCGGTTTGTGAGCGCCGACTGGAATCTCGTCAGGTCGGCGCGTTTTTGCGCCTGTATGGCCCTACTGCTGTTGCTGCGCGTCTTCATGTCGAGGTAGTGCTTCAGTACGACTTCGGCACCGCTAATCAGCTGTTCCAATCCGACCTTGCCTTTGACGGTCGACGGACTCGCGGTGGTCGTCGGTTTCGGAGTCGCGCCCTTCGCATCCGTTTTCGACTTCTGCGATTTATCATCATCCTGCTGCTGCTGCTTCTGCTGCTGTTGCTTCTGCTGCTTCTGCTGCTGCTGCTGCAGGACTCGATGCAACGCAATCTTCGCTCCGCTGTTGAGAATCTTGAGTAGAGGCTTCTTGATCTCTTCCAGGTTCCGCTGGATTTGTTCACGCTGCGTTTGGCTTGACTTCGGATTGCTCTGCTGCCGAAGTTCGATGTCGGGAAGCCTCTGCGGTTTTCCTTGGGGTCTCGTGTAGACCGCGTTGGGACGATTTGCCGCGACTGGGGCGTTCGGCCGAATATATACGGGTCGTGACATCGGCCCGATCATGGGACGCAGAAATGGGCGAAAGGCCACAGGTCGCACGGGCCGCATAGGTCGAAGTGGTCGACGGAACACGACCGGCCGAGTAGCCAGAGCACCGTAGGGCGACAACGCCCCCGCGCCCGGAACGGCGTAGTGAGGCGCATGCTGGGGCATCGCGGGACGGCGTATGAACATCGGCCGGCGAAACGGGAATGGGCGAATGAATTTGGCATCTACCTGGCGCGTATCCTGAGATGAAGACGGCCACGAGAAGAGTGAAAGCGTAAACACGACAAAGTGAAGCATAGTTAGAGGCGTCGACTTCGGCAGAACGTGGTTTGGGGGTTTCGGTGGCAGAACGACAAACACTCAGAATGAGCGAAAACTTTCGTCGATGAAGACAGACTTGTGTCTGTACTAACTGATTGGCACACTAACATTCGCACAGATATTTGGCAAACTTCAAGGCGCGTATGCGTTTATACGAAGCCTTCTAGAGCACAGATTTATTCCACACTATGTTTCGACATTCATCAACCAGGTACAATTACATCATATTCGTGTAAATATGAATACATATTTCATATACAGCTCGGCTGTAGCAGGGGGACACGTGGCTAGACATGGATAGTACACGACCAAACATGTCCAAATGGCCAATCAAGTAAATCAATCAAGCAATTCGACGTACTCGACTCGTGTAGTAGTAGTTTCGCCTTTCGTTAATTGCCATCATTAATTCCCATCGTCATTGACTAGTTCAAGCGACTAGTCCGCGTGTGAAAACTCTGCACAAACAACGTCGACATGTGGCTAGGCTGTTTAGGCTAGGCTAGGCTGTTTAGGCTAGGTAAGAAGGGGCACGCATGGCCTTACCTCGTTGACACCGTTGACACTTACCTCCCTGTCAGAACGCTTTTGCAGATATGGCTGCTCAAGTTGGGGGAGTTGACCGAAACCACGAGAAAGCGAAAAAACTCCAGGCTGAAACAGAAGACGACGAACGAGTTTAGCGCAGTTGGACGCGTTGAAGCGTGGCCGGGATGTCGCGTTCGTGTGAGTTATTGGTGGAATTTTCCGAAATTTAGTGTAGATAGATATGACATGATTTTTCTTCTCGGTGGCGGCTGCGGTTAGATTCGCTATGGCGGCTCGGGGCCGGCTCGGTGCAATATTGACACACGCGGCTTCGCGATTCGTCGCTACGGAATGCCAATTCGAAACTTCGCATCTCGGGGTTGTGAGCAGAAAATTGTTTCTACGTTTTTTTTTTGTTCCTCGTGTCGGATGTAATCTTAACATGTAATCTGCATTCACGAAGAACGAGCGTCGTAAAACGCTTCGAGATAGGTGAGGTATTTGATCGAGTTGTTTTGTAAATAAATATCTAGGTATGAGCTGACGTTAGATATTTTGCCACTCAATTAACCTAGTCTATTATCAACTAACCTAACCTATCAGAGCGATGATTTAGCATAATATGCGCTGTGTCAAATAAGAACGCGTACTCGAAGCAGTTTTACAACTTGATTAGCTAATACAATAGCCAACATCATCGTTTCAGCGAACGCTTCGATTATGAATTCGACCTCGATGATGATGTTGATCTTTGCGAAAAGTTCAATAAAGCCAACGAGTCATGTCACTCCTTCAACGGAGCTCAGAACTCAACAGATACGCGAGTTCTTCGTGAAGCCATCGAAGTCGGATGCTTGATTGACGTGACGTTAGGTGTATAGATATGTTAGGACCTTTTGCGAACATTTCTAGAAGCGACCCTGAGCGACGCGCTGCAAACGCTTTCGTCGTTTGACTTCGTTCAGACGATGATGATATCTGTCAATAATTGATTTAGTTTAAGGGTTGCTTCCGGATTCTGGAATATAGGGAATTACGAAACCTAACCTAAAGCTTGCGCCGTTTGATTAATTTGTCGGTAGCTTTTACTCTTTCTTTTTTTGGAGCGATACCTTTTTCATGACCCGAACATCACTGCGTAACTATGACTTAATTGATTTACGCTGAATCACACTAATTAACAGTTGGATAGATTATTATTACAGGAAAGACCACGTAGTCATTTGCAAAAAGCTGGTTACCGTTAAAGCACCGTCGAATAACCCAGCGGTGCTCGGAACCTCGACCGTAACCAACCAAGAAAATAAACGAAAATTCTCTTCGTAGCGACTGAACGCGGCCTTCCATTAAAATATCTCCGTTTGCTGCGTGAGCATTTCCTGTCGTCCCGCTGGCCGAACGTCGCGTCAAAACGTCAACCACAGACGATCACAGGCAAAGGGGAAAACACAGATCCCACGGACGCTCAGCTGGGAAAAACGCACCGGCGACGCCGAGGTCCAATCGGTGCCAAAAACGTGTAAATGATGTCCAACTCCCGTAGCGCCATTTGAAGGACAGAGTCGAGAATACTTCGCTGTTGGACACACGAGAGAAACCCGACGCCAAACTCGAGAGTGGTGATGCCATTCCATGGGTACAATACGACTCTGTTTACTAAGCAGCTCTTTATTTACGAATAAATAGTTTGTCGATGGATTTGCTACCGCCGGCGGAGAGGCTCAGAACGAATCAGGACGGTCACTGATGGCGTCCTCCCTGACAGAACCCTCAAGAGGTCGATGCGATTCATCGTGAAATGGTCGTATAAGATGCAGTTGTAGCTGTTTTGCACCTCAGATCCGCTCGGATGAAGGTCGGCTCCCTCTCTCTCTACAGTTTGCATTGGTCCTTAGTGGGAATAGTAATAATAAATAATAAGCCATCGATAATGATAACTGTAGTGGTAACTGAACGGTGGGCTCCTCCTACCTGCAGTTGTGCTGTAGAAAGCTTTAAGATGAAGGAGAGGGCAAAGGTGCGAGTCAGGAACATGTTGAAAGCTGTAACATAACGACACATAGAATTCATAATTAGATATTGCCACTAATTAGCTACTAGAACTAACTCTACTCGTTCTACGTAGCAGCGTCAGTTCGTTGACGCTGTAGTAGATGTCTGTACCCAATGGAACATTTCCAGTCGCTCGTGACGCCTCTCATCAGCGACGTCTCCGCAACGAAAGAGCAACGAACGCGCGAGAACAAGCGAGAATCTAGCGAGAATTTTCGCCGGTTCGTGTCGGCGACAGGCGAACGTGTATCTACGTGCATGGCGTATCTACGTCAGGCGAATCTACGTGAATGTCTGAACAACATTTTCCGACACGGATTCGTCGGCTATCGGTGCCAAGACGCGGCGTGAAGAGTTTTCATTCATTATTATCAGAACATTCATTATTCTCTCCGAGGTTCTCTGTCCGAGTCTTTTCTCTGATCTTCGAATTTTATTCGCACGTCAGCCGCATCTCAGCCGAGGCTCGGCCGCAGAACTCAACGTGTGCTCTAGTGTAATTATCGAGGACAAACGTGACTTCAGCCCCGATTCGTTCGGCGTCTGGAGTCTTCGTTCAGACACGAACCAGCCCCAGTCCAACTAACGCCGCCCCGAAAACAGACCTTAAAGCAGCTTTGGACCTACAACGGCCACTCATCCATCCTTAATTGTTGTTCCCTCCCTCGAGGGATATGGCCTAGGGGCAATAGTGGCCATATCCATCTCCTCGGTTAGCCTGGCACTTAGCCAGCGACCTTCCTTCGACGACCTCTCCGCCCTCATCTGATTCTTTCCGACAGGCCGGAGTAATATGGACATAGTTGGATACGGAGTGCCGGGTCGCTGTTTCTTTCCCTCAATGGTCGAATGTCAGGGAGACGAAAGGGCGCGAACTCCCGAGATGACACCATCTCGCTCCACCGTGGCCAACAGTGGCGGCCTGCGGTGCCCCATTGGACTTGATTGGACCCGCTCCACCCTTCGCGATTCCCGTAGGCTCCGCGAAAAAGAGGTGGCCTAGATAGGCCATACTAGCCTGACTGTGGACAGTGAACGAACGACAAACGCATGCTCGTGAGCGTCATGACAATGACATTTCCAGACGACGAGACGAGGATTGCGTCGCAGAGGTCCGAGTGCGTCAACTTCATCGATGAGTATCTGAGATGAGCTCAGGGCGATAACAATCATCAGACACGGATGCAATTTCGGATCGCGCATACACAACATTCGCCGTCGAAGTCGCTCGACGGGGGGGACTCGACTTTAATAATCTTCGTTCCCATGAGGATTCGAGCGGACAGCGTCGGTCGTCTTTGTTTAGGGTGGCTTCGTTGATTTGGCGCAATCAACGTTTGCCAACGCCGCCGGTCCGTGTTTGTTCTGACCGAAGCAAATTGGCCCAGAGATGAGAGCCCTCGTGGAAGAACTCTTCACGCACTTCAGGATACCATCAGGTTTGACGAACTTAGACGAAACTATCGGCAGAAACGAAAGAATGTCTTCATATGAAGAATGTTAGCCGTCTAGGTGATGACGATATTAATAATAATAATAATAATAGTAGGAATTATTATCACGATTAGTCGTTACGTCCATAAAGCATCTCTTCCTCATTTGCTCGTTCGAGCTCTGTCTGAGTCTCTGAGGCTTTCCTTCCCATTCGTTCAGGACAAGCGACAATGTCGCCATTGAAGTCTTCATCGAACAACAACAGCGTCGCGTCGTGTCACCCTCTACGAGTCATCTGAACAAAGTTTTTCCCCTAAGCTCGGCCTGCACGAACGCAGGCCCCATAGGACATCTCCCTTCGCAACGCGAACAATGCCGAGGTACCTGTTGATCCGAAGGCGAACTTTCGTAGTCGCCGGTGTCGATTGTTATTATTATTATTAGCAGCAGTGAAGTGAAGAACTCGAGCACACGCGGCCGAGGGTTCTCATGGCGTTTGGACAACGACAGACATCGCAATGCCTAATTAACTATAATTGGACGGCTGGTGAAGGTCGAATGGTGCGAAGCA
>MNPL01012300.1:3495-17397 GCA_002081605.1 Tropilaelaps mercedesae
GGGTGCTACCACTACCATTGCTAATGCTAATCGCGCGCTGCTGTGAAATCGTAAAAGCCTTTGCTCACTGTCACTGGGTCAGGGTCATCCTAGAATAAAACTCACAAACACACACACACACACACATACACTGATGGTCACAAAAACAGAAAGAGCACAGGCAATCACGGAAGAAGGTAGACGCAGAGGTAAATCAAAACCGGCCATAACCTTCTAACTGGTGTAAAACGATGTGAATGTGTCAGTGGGGCAGCGTAGGGGCAATGAAACCTCACTAGCTAAGCAAGCAGCACCTCGACAAAACTTTCACAGATTAGCTCGTCTGCCTAAATGACCTGAAATAAACTCAAGAATTGTACATGGCCTAACCTGACCATTACGTGAAGCTGTACTCCGGCCAGAGTATTCGACGTGCGCTGATGTCTATAAACTTCGATGGCAGTGCCATAACTAGCGGCAGTGGATTGGGCTGTGCCCTGTCGATGGTTCGTTTGTATAGATCATTAGTTTCTTCCATTCGATGGCGATGTAGGTGTGAGCGTTGTGGGTACCGTTACGCCACGCCGAACTTAGGCCGAAGCGGACGGGGTTTCTGTGGCGGTGCTATATTGTTCTCTGCTGCTGCTGCTGCTGCTGCTGTTGAAATGAACGGATATTTCTGCATCCCCGACGTTGCTGCCGGTGCAATTGGCGCTGTTCGGATTCTTCCCCTTCTTCTGTCACAGCCACGCTAGCTTTTGCCTTCGCCACCGCTCCATTGCGTTTAGACGGCGTGGACGGGCTCCGTTTACGGGTTCCAATCCGGGAGCAGTCTATGAAGTGAAGACCAGGGTCACACAGGAGGGGTAGAACTAAGGCCACGGTCTAACAGAAGCGGCTTAAAACGGTGCCATTCAGACAGGTTAGATGACGACAAATATAGCCACAGCTATAGCAGAAATAGCAGGGCCAGCAACATTACGCCGCTCCCTAGTAGACGGAGAGAACTAACGAAGTTTAAAAGGACGAATGAATGGGCTAGCCAGAAAGTAAAAGATGACGACGAGACGTTGTTGAGCGCGATCTACATAAGTGTACGCGGATATGACAGTAGGTGCTGAATAACGCTGAATTTAGAAACGGAGTTCTTTTGTGGTCTGGTACAGAAACGCCGCTTGCCTCACAAACGAGTCGCAGACGGTTGACTTCGTGCTTTGTGCGTAATAGCACAGCTCTCTTCACCGTCAGTGACAACACTTTCGAACTTGGTCTGTTCTGTACTCCTAGAAAATAGGACTAAGCCAGGGCTGTCGCTAAATGCTACACACCAAAATTGGCCATCGAAGCGCGTAAATATTTATGTCTAATTTAATAATGTGTGACACTCTCGTGAAGAAATACGTCTCTTTATATTCATTACCTAGTTCTAAATTTGCATTTTGCTAGTAACGGGCGCATTCCTTCATGCGCTTTTCCTAGTAGAGTCGACATTTGATAGGGTTAAAAGAACTTTTCATGCAAAATGTGTCTCGACTTTAGACTACACCTGAATGCAAGGCGACTAACATGTCAGGATTAACGAGACATATACGGATGCCACTACGAAACTATCGTTTAAATATAATTGGAACAAATTCCATTCGCAAAACTTTTGCATAACGATGAGCAAACGCCACCTCGGAACGGTTTCAGGTCGTTGAAGGCTTCAAGAACAACGCTAGATTACTGGGTTACGAAGGCCTCGTGGCCATCTGGGACCGTGAGGTGACCAAAGTAACATACTTCAACGCACCGCGGTTTCACAGCCGACAATTCGCAACCTTATTGCCATAGAGGGTAACGATGTACACGCGGAGTGCTGATTAACCTAATTAGTTGCAGTTTGCAATTGCGTACGCATACAGTTAAATATCATTGTCAGCCACTTGTTTTTCTCTGTTCCGACCATCTCCATACCATACTGGTTCTTATTATTGGTTTTTGCCTATTAGCGAACCGCTTTTTAAATTGGTGCAACAGCTCGGCTCTCTAGGTCCCGAACTAAAGCTATGTCTTAGAGAAACTAAAAGCACCTAGAGTGACTTGACATGGTGTGTTCAGAACTTCTGACAAGTTCAGGAGCAGGCGAATGTGTTTGAGCCGATGCCGCTTGTCACTCTAGGAAGGTACATAAAATTGTTCATCGGTTGCAAATACGATGTGTAAACCTATAGCGAGGGAAAATTGGCAGAGATGCTCAGCTGTGCCAATGCTCGTATCATATAACTACCATACCCTGTGAGCATACCCTATAACTTCCAAGGTACCGCTTCTCTGCAAAAAACTGAACCGAGGTTTTGTATCAATGACAGTGAGTAAAACGTCCATCAAAGCTGTTGGATCTATTTCACGTAACCGTAAACCGGTTTTCTATGCGCGTCTACATAGTAACTACGCTGCGTCAGTTTTGTGTGACGCGCTAATCGTGGCCGAGGCTTGATCTAAATTAGAAAGTTACAAAACAAAACGAAAACAAAAAAAAGTAATTGATTGCCGTTTGTTGTGCGTTCTGTTCGGTGACTTCGGTGTATATCAACTAAAAGTGAGTTGATTGTTATGTCACTGTAATCAGCCAGAGGGCGGCCCCGAGGTGGGGTTACCGTCTAAATAAATTTCTGGGACCTTGCGGATCGCTCAGTTCGGGGTCGTCCAGAAACAATTTCCAGATAAAAGCAAACAGATTACAGAGAAGTCGGCAATAACACACATCCGAATGTCGTACATGTTGAATCTAGCTCAGTCGAGCAGATATGCATCTCTATAGAAAGGCGGGCGCAAGATCTGAGCAGAAGCTTAAAGGTTTTCATTTTCAATAAAATGAATACCTTTCAGGCCTGATCAGAGCTGGTCTATGGTCCTAAAATAGCGAGAGAAGCATTACCACAGTACGCCCTGGTTTTAGAAGCGTCACAGTCGTCCTAAATAGAACAATATTCTAGTGAAGCTCGTTAATTTTTAAAAAGGCCGTCGGGAAAAATCAGTGGAACTCGAACGAAACCTTGCAAGCGGGGTATATTGTAAATTGGTTGCAAAGCGTGCGACCCAATGACCACCGTATGACCAGTATGAGAGCTCCCGCTAACATAATATATAGTGCGATTATTAATATACAGTTAGAGATGGTAGACATCATCAATCCGACACTTCGTAAGTCTGCTCACAGCTATAAGATTTTGAAATGATTGCAGTATCGGAAAGCCGCTTCAGCCATCGTTGAGTCTGAGCGGTTGTCATTCCGCTCTTACAGAACATGCCTACGTTTTGCCTAATCGTCTTTAATGTTGCAGCCAGTTATAATACTGACACCGGACGACCACTGGTGAACATTCTTTTTACGAGTTTATGTTGTCAACCAGTTTTTACCGCGAACGACGCAAATTGTTTGATGTGAAGGCCGTGACAAACCAGCCTCCGAAGGACTGTAGAAACATGTATGGCTAAATCACTTTAGTTTTCTACAGACAGGTCGGCCTACATAAAGACGAACGGATGTATGCAAGACCAGGTCTGTACAAACGACACGGAGTCCTCCGTTTTCCGAACAGGGATGAGGCTGGACATGTTTCGTATATGAAACGTCACTCAGGATCAGTACATGCAGTTTGACCGGGCACACTATAGGGTCATTTATTTATCAAGCAGCTGCTAATGACCTCGGGGCGTCGCACTCGCATGCTGATGAGTAATCAATAATAATGTCGATACTATTACAGAAATAATAAATTTGATTACTTTTCGCGCAGTTTTGACGCTACCACAGCTTAAGGTAGATTTCGATGTTCTTGATACGTACATCCTGTAATCTTAGTGTCGAAGTGGCCGACGCCGTCAAAGGGCAACCCAGCAGTGGTTACGTAATCATTAATAATAATAATAATAATAATAATAATAATAATAATAATAATAAAGGCCTTTTGGACTCGTCGAGCCGGTGCAGAGCGTCGCTAATTATATTAACCCCGATTATGCGATAAAAGAATACAGCGTACCATTTTCAGAAAGGACATTTATATTTTTCAACGTATTTGCTTTCGCCGTTCTTCGTCCGTACATGGTACAAATCAGTTCGTGTTTAACTTTCGAATACATACGCAACTCGCCGCAACGACACTTTCATGTTTGGAGCAAACGCTATGAATGGGTATATTGCTAAATGGCCCTATTTCTCTGAAGTGTATACTAAAGATAGATGATTCGATAGCCAATTCCGTTTTTCGCATATGGTCGACTAAAACGCGCATGAACAAAAATCCAATCTAAAAAATTAGTTAACATAAACATTATTTTACAAGGTAAGTTTTCAGATTCGGATTGACTTACTTTATCCAAGTTCACAAATATACCACCCATTAGATATTTGAGTTCTAGATGGTTAGAGCACACCAAAAAGAATAATAGCAATATGGCCAAATAACAGTGTTGGGAGCTAGCGAGAATATTTGCAGAGGATTCGCTTGCTCGTACAAGTACATTCCTCGTAGAGAGGCCTAACGTTTCGACGACGAACCGACATCAGTCCGTCAAGCACTTGCATAGGATTGAACGCTAAAGATAGCTTTCTCAGTGGTACGCTATCGTAATTAATAATCTGCTCGCTATAATCGCAATTACGGTGTATATTTCTACGAGTTCTGTTATTAATGGGAGTTACCAGACCGATTTTGCAGTTCGCGCCTGTTGGTTGATTGGTCGTTCAAAAAACGATGTTGTAGCTTTGTGGGTGCGCCCACCTTAGAAAATTTCGGTTTTCGGACTATTCGGCCACCCCAGCGCCGCCGTAGTTACTAGTTCTTGCTCGTATCAGCAGATTTTCTGCAGCATATATATATATATATTGGGACCATGAATCGACAACAACGATCTACACGTCGTCGCATTTTTCTTATTCTTCTTGTTCCAAAAATTGGTTTTTCCCGTTGTTGTCGGCTAATTTTGCCGGTCTGTTCCGCTGTTTGTATACGTTAGAAGTGGTCAGAGAATTTCTAATGGAAGTATGAGCCACTGGATGGCCTGTAAACCGCTGAAAAAAATCGAACGACGTCGAAGTTTGACACCCAGCGGCGTCTGCAAGCGGAACCGTCGCAGCGTCCAGCGCTGTTTCCGAATTAATGTTATGTACCACGCTACGTTCAAGTCGCGATATTTCGATGGCGGATAAGACCGAATGCGTAACATTTTAGCAACGATGTTTGGCAGAGGACAAGTGTATGTGTCTCTTGAAATGGATATTGGCTGAAACAAAAGAATTGGATGAAACGCCAAATGGCGCAGTTATTCTCATCTAGATCTGCTTGCAACATATGGTCATATTAGAGGATATGTGGAAAAGGCGAAATTAATCTAGGTAGTGACATGGCTGGGTACTCTAGAAGTAGTGGAACTTTTGTCCGAGTGTCCTCTATACCTACGGACAATCTCATGCAAATTTAAACGTTAGCTAAAAAATAACAAGACGTATTTCTTCGCACTTTTAGTTATGAGCGAATATACAATGCTCTAGGTATAGCCTGTTCAAATATATGTCAAATATATATCAAAAACAATTTTTGAAAAACAATGTCCCTGTTTTTCGACAAGGTGTTCAACTATGAGCTGCCACCCATTACACCGCACTGATGCATGACAAGTGAAAACATTTACGCGGTTGAGTGCTAACGGTTATAGAGTATCTGATATTTAACCTTGTAATCTGCACGAGCAATACTTGCATTAGTGGCAATGCCATCCAATTGTGCTGTGAGTAGTTATTAACGAATATACATGTACATTGAGACTGCATCCTTCACCCAGTTTCCGCTCTGGCGCCTGCGCTGCTGATGTTATCCTGTAGGACCGTGATGTGGGTATCTTCGAACCTACATGCCTCATTAAGACGTTCCCCCGAATAAAGCCCCGAAACCTTATCGGCCGCGAAGACTGGAGAAGACTATGCATCGAAATCTGATGAAAATAAAGGTCATATTTCATGGAGTAGTTACTTTATATAGAAGTTACAGAATAAGGAGAATATCTTCACATTGAATTTTCTGCCAAAGATCAAATTACTTCCGTATTAATGAAAAGTGGCCGATGGGGAACAGCATGTTCTATAGGTTCTAAAGTTTAAGTTTCGGAGACAAACGTTAGTCTAAATATAAGGGGTGCTTACAATGAGGTTTAGCATTAATATGCGCCCATGCACGGTTATTATCTTTTGTCGACACAGTAAAACCTGTCATGGATATGGTCTCACGTCTTCCTGGCTCAGTGGGATGTATCAAGCAGAATAAATGAAAAAATTCTGCTCATGTAATGAGGCTATGACCACATATATAAGCTATGGCTACAGAATTTAGCATTTTATGGACGTCCACATCATCCTTATCGATGTTCTCCAGACATTTGACACATAAAACGCTATGTTTTTCGCAAGATGTAAATGTATAAACGGGTCAGTAACGATTCGGGTGAGGGTGCATGCTAGCTTACGTATCTGACTGCTTCGAGTGTTGAGGCTATCGTTACGCATAATGATCTTTCGCAGTAGCTAATGGTAAAATAGGTTAGCAGAGAATAAGCCGGTCCAACCACGTTCTGAACGTCCGGCTAAGTCTTGATTTTCAAGCACATTCAAACTGTCTTAGTGTCGTTGTACTCTGTTTGTAAGCGTACTCTTTATTCCGTTGATTTTTACGGTACATCTTTTTTACGGTTAAATATCTCCTGGAATTTAACATTTTCATCAAACGTGGTGGCTGTGTAGTATCCATCAGCTTTGAGTGTGACGTACCCACTGTTCGAGTTTTTCTATCAATGTCCGTCTATATGACAACCCACATGACAGAGTGTCATCATGACATGACTACGAACGCGGTTCTCGTTGTTTCTTCTCTGTTCTTATTGACTTTTGTCAGCGCTGTTCCCCGCTGCTGTTGCTGCTGCTATTTTTTTCACGTGTGGCCGTAGTGGTAGTTATTTGCGCACGGCCTCGAGCTCATTTGCATCGTCTGGTGCTCACGCATTTACAAAAGAAGAAGAAGAAGAATATAGACCGATAAATATAGAAGCCCGGAGGTATGTGATCTATTAATTCGTGTCTCGCCTAGATTTGCCCCGGTAGAGATTTACTCTTTTTTGACTCTTTTACCTTTCTCTCTTTTTCGCGCTAGCTCTCTCTCTCTCTCTTTATCTTTATTTCCCTCATGCACACACATACACGTACACAAGATTCTCTATTCGCGTAGTCACACAACGCCTTGACGGGCGCCAGCGTGTACCATCTGCCCGTAAAGAAGCATCAACGTTGGCAAAATAACCCAATGAAAAAGTAACAATGGGACATTTTGGCGGCATTGGCTCACTTAGAAACTCAGGGGAGACGTTGATGTGGCCTGTATAGCAACGCCTTTACTTGTTGGTCGAACGCAGTATGCAATTGCAACCTCTTGTTCAGGCACATTGTGGGCTGTCCCCACGTGCAGCCCATTACTGGGTCTGGACACTGCCACGCTGGCTGGGACCGGATCTGTGTTCTGCTGTGCGCGCAGATGAAACGTGTGAGTGTGGCTAGGCGACTCTGTCGCATATGTTGCATACAGGCGAAAACCGGGTTCTTCAATCGGTGCTTCGTCCTAGCCCACTGGCATCAGTATACTACTCAACAGTGATGGCCATTGGAAGTTGGACTGACCATACTCTAATGTGTAGGTACTGCCTATATACTGTATGTGCATGTGTGTGTGTGTATGCGGTCAACATCGGTACGGTAAAGAAACTGTGCTGATAAAATTCATTCCAGACCACTCGGCCGACCACTAAGTACATCGACTATCTGCTCTCGCCGCTCAGCGGTGGTTGCTGTCGCTAGTGAATATGCAAGGCCGCCAAATTGAGGACGTTAGCCGGAACACTCAGTCACTTCTAGGTCAGCACTGCATGATTTTACCTGAGCGACAGGTTCAACTAGTGGGCGGAAAAGATTTACACTTTGAAGGATATCTGGGTGAAGGGCAAAAAAACATGCCCAAAGGACCTCCAGATGATATTGCCTCCGCCGCTGCTGCTGCTGCTGCTGTTATTGTCGACCGTTGTGGATGCAGATAAATGGCGAATGTGGGCAATCTCGGTCTCGGCCGACGTTAGCGTGATGGCGTGCTAAGGCTTTTGTCCTTTCTCTACATCTGTTTAGCGTAAGAACGATGATAAATTTATTATTGCCATGATTATGATGATGATTATTATTGTTAAAACGCATTGTTATGACAGTTGTACGTCATTGGTGCGACATATGGAAAACAAAAATGGTCTCTCGATTTAATAAGTAATTAGGTTTCTTATATTCGAGTATTTTGTAACAATATGCTTGCAGGCGTTATGCTTCGATGAAGTATTCATTATATCGATTTCTCTCGAGAAACTACCTAGCAGAAACGACACCGTCTTGAGGTAAACTGTAGATCCATCGGTAAGTGCTTGACTCAACTGAGCTCGTGAAGATATTCCATACCTACATAAGGTTCAATCTAAAACAGAAACAATAAAGAAGTTGGTAGAAATAACTCGTATGGATACAAACACACATTTGCAAAACTCTTCAGATAAACAAATTTAGTTTAGCCTAACGCGAACGCAGTTCAAATAGATTAAAATTGTAGAGTTACTCGAGAGCTAAGAATAATATAAGAGGAGGAGGCGGGGGAAAGAGGAGGAGTACGATAGATATGAAACTGAAGATGACCTCATCACTGCTCGCTTTAAATACCTGCGCTTCACAGGCACCTTGAAGGGAAATTTCGTGACCATACTAGATTTGCAAAAAACTTTTCGCATCTGAAGGGTTCTGGAATGTTGCTGAATTTACAAGTCAGTCTTACTGTGATTTACCAGTGAATGCCAACGGTTCCTCTACGCCAGCGATTAGCCTGTTCGTCATTAACGACAGCAAACGACATATGTTTTAAAAACGTTACTCCATCGATGCATCCCAGCTTAATGTTACTACTGATTGCACCTTTCAAAAATCTAAGAGTCCTCCTAGTATAGGCTGAAACAGGAATAAACGAATTAGGGTAATAGCGAACCAATACATAAACGGATACAGACGGATGCTGTTGTACCAAGAGCTTTTTGATCTTGAAAGAAAAACGACCCGATATAATGCAGCGCATATTGGCTTCTGAACTTGTTCACTGACTGATTTATTGATTGTATACTCGCTTATTAGATGCATTTCTACGACATCCACACTTTCGCATAAGAGGCGCATGACCTGTAACTGAGAAGACAATTTCTTGATTTTGACACTGGCTTTTTTCTTCTAGTTTGCTACCGTCGTAAAATATCATTGTTTCAAAGCTTGTTTTAGTCTTTCACCTTCGAAGTAAAATTGTCGACGTAGTTGAACTTCTAATGTTTGAATCTACGCATCGCAGTTAACACTGTGCAGGTCGCCAGTTGGGTCGTTCACAATAGAAGGATTATGTGGGATCTGGGTGGTCCTTTCCAAAATACGTTGGCGTATTCCATTGCTGCATTGAGCTTTCCCACGGGCTCAAACTATCATTGGGTACGTCTCTGTGCTGTCAAGACAAAATTCTTCAGGCACCGATAGCGTAGATGTAACTTGGGAATCGTTTCGCGTCACCATCACCTTATTGTTTTTCAAACCTTTCTGGTACCTTTCCAATAACTAGATAAGTATTCTGTATTCAATTGCGCCTGCCTTCGAGTGTAAACACACTCGATGGACGGCAATACAGGTATATGTCAAACTGATATGGATTTTTAAAAACCATCATCGTATCGGTTACATTAGCGAAGGAATTCGTGTAGGTCAACAACACCTAACGAATACGTTTATGAATGAGCAACGTCAACCAACTTGTCAGTGGCACGCAAACGGGGTGAAGTGGTTCTCTACTTTAAAATGCGGGAGTCTTCTTGCCTCTACTTCCACTGGATAACATCGCTATACTAAGAACTTACAGATTTATCTCATATTAGGTACAGTATTCATAAGCTATGGAACAACGTTCTTTTGGCGTTCACTGCTGATCGTCGGCACACACCGCGATATCATGACATTACCGCTACATTACCAACGTCGTTTCTGTTAAGCATCGCTCCTTCCACACTAATTAGTTCGACCTGGTAGCTGCTTTGTCCAGTATCCGCTGTTCTAAAGGTTTTCAAGAACAAGAACAAATTCAGTCATTCAATGAATTCATGTGGAAAATACGTGCATTCGTTGTTAGTTCTTATAATCAGTGGATGCGCAAAACTAAAAACACATAAATGACAAATTCACTCAATAGCAACATAAATAGACCAGTTGTCCTTACGATTTACTTCATAATTCGTGTAATCACAGCGGCCGCGTTCCGACCGTTTTGTCTTTTCGCTATATCTTCTGGAGGTCAAACTTCTTCATCCCTGTTTTCGTTTTCTGCTATACCACAAGAATTAACACCGACAGCTGTCAACCCGTCAGCTTCTGTTCGACATTAGCTCGCAATTTCCCCCAGTTGCATACGATTTCAGCCAAACCTCGACCGCCACAAGGACCCTAAGTTGAAAATAGCTTAATTGCAGGAACAAAGCAAAAATAGTAACAACAAGTCGGCCAGATTAAAAATGTTCCTGCCATCTCTCCCTCTCTCTCTGCCCTTTCGCAGAGACACATACACACACTCATATACAAACAGAACACACAATCATACATGAGATATTGACCCTATCGGTTACGACGTGACTAGTCAGCAAAGCTGGGGCGTTCATCTTGAATGTTTGTATGAAAATGTATGTGTGTTTATCGAGTGTTTGTCCGTGATTGCGTATGTGTGTATTTGGCCGTGAGTGTGTATAGATATAAATAAACGCTGATAATTGTGTGTGTGTGTGTGTTGCCCTGAGTGTCTGACTGTTTATAGCGCCACCATTCAAGGGCTGATGATGGTGGCCATAGTAAAAGAGGTAGCGACCATTGCAGTGGTAAAAGTGAGTCGAGACAACGACAACGTCAGTTGCCCCGTTACCATATGTAGGCGTGACGTGGCCAACAGCAGCGAATATAGAAAGGGTGAGACGGCGGACTTCTACCACGTCTCGATAGGCACTTCGGACTTCTGTCCGCGTATTTGTCGGGTCGGGGTCGGGGGCAAACATTTTCTGGGAGGGCTGAAGCACTGATGACCTTCGGTTCTGGACCGAATGGCAGAGCGTCGATGATGCGAAAAGGGTTCTGTTCCCTACCGCCGCTACTTCTGCTGCTGATACCACTGTGGCAGTTGTTGTTATTGTAACTTGCAATAATGTTGCTGATATGGCTACGTTACGGCGGGCACAACGCAAAGCGGTGCGGACACATTATGGCTATAGTCTAGTGAATAGTGTATCATTTCAGCATTGTTTGGTAGTCGGTTGCAACCAGGGTGTCTGTCTAGTTAGGTAGTATAGTAATACTAATCGAGAGCCTATGTGACTGCGACGACTAGTATATATGACTGACCAGGTTGACATGAAAAGCGCTGAGGGACAAGGCCAACCATAGCAACCATAGCACTGCTCATTATGGTTGTTGTTGTTGTTGTTGTTGTTATAGGAAGATGCGGTTGAGGAACATTCGTATTCATACGAAAACGCCGAATGAGGTGTTCGCTAAGTGGTAATCCCATAGGGTGCGTATCCTATCATAAGTGTACATACTAAGAAAAGGGAGAAAATTGTGGGAGGATATGGATCGATTCCTCGGCTGACTCGAATACCAGTGCGCTTGACGCAACGCTAATAATAATAATAATATTAACAATAATACTATTATTATTATTGTAGCGGCCGCGCATGGCGGTCGCGTGCTTTAGCAATGGCACGGGACCCTCGGCGTAATAAACTCTGCACGTATGACTACTAGGTCTTGCCACATTTTTAAGAAATGATCGCGTGTAGAGAAAGAGTGTATATCAGACTGAAAGGATAACCGTTAGTATATAGTAGTTGACATATGAATCTGCTTTCAATGAAGCCTAGAAAAGTGTGTAAGAGGCAAACATTAAGGTCAACGAAAAGATTGAAAATGCTAATCCCGTATAACACTACTACTCATGTTTCGACACAAGTACGCGCTCGAATTTTTTACACGTTTCTCCATCTATGGCTAAATATGACCAAACGTTCGCCAAGTTATCACAGTTCGTTCGTATAAGATCTGCAAAAATAGGTCTGTAAACATTTGTCGCCTAGTAGATCCATCCTATTACGGGTGGTGACATAGCATCGATAAACGTTGGGATTGAGCTTTTCATAATGCCCTAGCAGATATTTCCGGAACAAACAAGCATTAAAACGAAACAGAAAATATAATTACAGGAGTAAAGCGTTAAGCATATAGAACGAAAGTAAATCAATAGAAAAAAACGGAGAAGCATTTGCGTGCGGATGATGACCTGAAACGGAAAACCTCAATCTGGTCAACAAAGATTTTTAAATCGTGTGAATTCCAAATGTACAAAAACTTACTAATTCACATCTGATGATGCATCCTACTTTCACAAAAATTATGCATCTCACAGGCGAACCAACGGCGAAGACTGTTATCAGACCAATAGAGATTTAAGGAAAGGAGGCAAGCCAGACACGTGGCAAGTAATTTATCTATTATAACATAATTAATTCAGAATGTGTACGTTTATGGTGAGATGTAATAAACCTAGTAAAAAAATAAAAAAGCTTGTCAGAACTAAATCATTATAGTTGTTATCATCATCAAAATGTTTACCTTGTTAAACAAAAAACATTTCTATTAATAGCGGCGTACCAACTAGCCCTGCTCAAAACGTCTAGTTTTCACGAGTTGTGTTTTTTGGATTAAACCAGGCAATTCTTAAATCAATGTGAATGGCAAAGAAGGTATCAATTTGTTATCCTATCTACTTGGCCATGTAAAGTGATGCCATTCTTCAATTGATCTGCGCTTGTTGCTATCTGTACCACTAACTAGACGTCGCGTGCAACCAATGCTTTCGACGCTTCGCTGAGCAATTGATTCAAAATACATTCTCAAATTCACAACCATCATGTGATCATCGCTAAAATTGAGATGTGGTTCCGGTATAAACTGCTGTAAGAGGTTCTGTCAACGCAGCTACGAACTGCAAATCATTGCTCATCGATGAACTCCTCAAAATACGCTAAATGTTGGAGGTCTTCGGGTTGGCTCGCGGTCAACCTAAGAATAGATCTCTCATAATGTGGAAGAGTTTAATAGACATCTTGATTGATCACGTTGAGAAGATGGGGATAGGATGACATACCGATTGGAAATGGAGATTGGAACCGATTGGAGAAAATGGCATACTGAAACTTTACGATCTGCCTATGCCGACATACTTCAGCATACATTTATGTCGCATCTGCGTTGTACACGTTTTTTATGTAGAAGTTGAATCTTGTGACTTCAACTGAACGATTTATAAAGAAAATTACCACTTGTCCGTAGTCGAAGCTACATTATACGATGCTGATTCCTGAGGATAAGTTCGTTTGCACCTTTGGCGACTCGAGTGCCCTTTTGTTTGGACAGAAGCATCAACTGTGAAGGGAAATCGAACGAATTGTTCAGTCATCTGAACAATGCATACCACAGGAATCGGGGAGACGAGCATTAATTCAATCACATCTGAAATACTAGATCCGTAACTCCATCAGCTTCTTCGGAACCGATACGAAGTTTCGGCGAATATGTTATCAAACTCATAGAGATACTCAACTCCGTATTAACACCAGGTGATTTGCCGCCGACACTTGTTCTGCTACATATTCCCTACAGGCTCGCGTTGTGGACACAGGCGTAACGAATACAGCTATCATACAGAACAGTATATATATATATATATATATATATATATATAT